>JAGFPH010003594.1:81126-111232 GCA_018207615.1 Philaenus spumarius | reverse complement strand
CAAATATTTAATCAAAGTTACAATTACTAGGCAAATATTTAATAAAAGTTACAATTACTTGGCAAATATTTAATCAAAGTTCAATTACTAGGCAAATATTTAATCAAAGTTACAATTACTTGGCAAATATTCAATCAAAGTTACAATTACTAGGCAAATATTTAATCAAAGTTACAATTACGAGGCAAATATTTAATCGAAGTTACAATTAATAGGCAAATATTTAATCAAAGTACCAATTAACATCTCTTCCACTTAACATCGGAACAAAAAATACACAAATACATAAATTTCATATTACAAATAAAAATTAATAAAGGAACAAAACTACAAATTATAATTACTGTACTTCTAAAACATAATGAATAAAAACTAAAAATATACACATTTGTCTTCTAAGTAAAATGTAACTAATAGTTAATTATGCTACACTATATTACATTAACACACTTACACTCTCAAACACACACACATTCAAGAACATGCCTCAAATCCCACCCGAGCCCCCGAAACTACCCAAAACTGTCGCAGAACCAACAACCCAAAGCCTTCTTGAATTGAACACGGTCATTGATACATTTTAAACTCTCCAGCAATGAGTTCCATAACCTACATGCCGTAACAATGAAAGATTTATTAAATATCTCTGTTTTGTGTCTTGGTATAAGTAATAATGAAGCTCCTCGTCGTGTGTCGGTAGCATTTACATGTGAGCTAAAGACAAACCTTTGTGCCGGATAGCGAGGCAATCCAGTGAACAGAATAGCGTGCAATAACAACAAAATATGATAATTTCGAAAAAAAATTGTTTTAGAATTGAAATTTGTTTATAATAGTTTGTCACATGAACAGTAAACAATAATTTTGAACACGCTGAAGTTTGTTAGCTAATTCCACAGTCATGTCATTGGTAACAGTATCACAATAGTTAAAATATGGAAAAATTAATATTTTCACCATCTGCACTCTAACATTAAACGGCAAGCAATCGTTTACTTTCTTAAGAGTGTCCTTGCCAACAAACACTTTATTGCACGTGTCAATAACACGGTCTGTCCAACTTAGAGTATTGTTTATAGTGAGACCAAGATTTTTTACTTTAGAACAATTTGGCAAATCATTGCCTTTTATTATAAGTTTCGGCCCAACACTTAAATCAATTTTATTTGCGAGTCTTTTATAACAGATACATATAGATTTAGTTTTATTGTGATTTAACGTTAAACCATGCCTAACTGTCCAATCATCGATAGCATTAATATCAACATTTATTGTATCTATTGCCTCATCCATCTCTGAGATATAAAAATTGATTATACACTTGCAAATCGTCAGCATATAAATGAAACCTCGAATAGTTTAGTATGTTATAAATATATTTTATATAAACGCTAAATAATAAAGGACCAAGGGCAGAACCCTAGGGTACTCCCCTACAAATACTTTCACCAGACTAAACACACTGGCATCTTCCAGACAAATAGGACTCAAACCATTTAACAGATTCGGCTGAAAATCCCATCTGCATCAGTTTAGCCAATAACAATGGATGATAAATAATATACACAGTCAAACGCTTTAGAAAATCAAACAAAATTAGTATCGTAGTTTTCCGCTGATCCATAGCTTGGCGAATATCCTCAGAGGAGAGCTATGTTATATAATATTATTAATATTATTAATTATAATATCTACATAATTAATTTAGTTACGTAACAAAGCACTCAACTGTTATTTATTATATATTTATATACCTTCGTTTAGATAGGTTTATTTGAAATTTCTAAGAATTTATGTTCTTTCCCCATTCTTCTGCTATTCCATACAGGCCGCTTTACATTTCTTTTTTTAAAATAATTAAATGTCTATATTTTGTTAATTTAGTTAACTGTAGACTTTTTTTATTAGTTACTTTACCTTTCTCAAAGTAATTGTATGCTAAAATAGGGGTATAATATGTGAAGGTTAATTAGGCACTATTACAAGTGAAGGCACAGATGTCAGTTAGTGTGATACTTGATTTATGCTATCATTTCCAACTGCCTGTAAGAAGTCCTGATTGAATGATTCAAGAAACTTAAAATGCTCAGTGTACCTTTATACCATTATGTAGAAGCACATTTAGAAATAAATTAGCAGAATATTTATTTTAAGGGTTGAAAATGATTAAAATACAGAGCTTCACTCCCAGCCCTATAAAACAGCTGATTCGAATCAAACATTAACAACCAAATTCTATGTGATGCCTATATTGAACCGAGATACGTTTGTTGAATGGATTGCATTCATTACCATACAAACCAACTTTTATAATAATTTATAATTAGTTAATTATTTGTACCAAACAACATTGATTTTAAGTTAGGTTAACAAAGTAAAAACAAACACATAAAAAGAGGAAAAATCAATGGAAAAGCCTTAATGTATTATAATTAAAACATCTGTCGTTACATGTTATAAATAAAACCTCTGGTTTTATTCAAATGCTTTAGACAATTTAGTTTAGGTAACCAAAACATGTTTCTTGGAAGCATTTACATTGATTAAAATAACGACCAAATTGTCAAATTTATATAAAACATCTGATTCGAATCAAAAGTTAAAACATAATCATTTTATGTGCGGTGTACACTGAACCAACGCCCGTTTGTTGAATGTCCATTAACATAGCAACCAACTTAATTGTATTTTATAGCTAACAACGGAAATCCCACCATGTAATAATGCCCCTCCCATATTAATTTGTTTCAGTTAGTTTTTCTGTAATATTCGAGTAATGGAAGCCACGTAAATATTTCCAAGTAGAGTAATTTAAGGAAAGTACAAACACACAGAAAACATATCCATTTTAGAGTAACAAACCTGTTGAGAATGTTAATTTCACGCATGGAAGAAACCGAAAGTCTCCTGATAAGAGTATACGTATCACTCCTGCCCACTGTTGTGTAAATTACATACATTTCCAAGAATTTTTGTTGTTTTTCCTGTAATCCTGTTTTACTAATCTAGTAGGGTTGGACATGGTTTTTTATCAGTTTTAATTAAATAAACATATTTAAAGAGATTTATCTAAGAATACAAATGTTAATCTATGGATCATGAGTGTTCAATTCGTTATTTTATACAGTTGTTATTTATACAAATCAGTAGTTTTTTGCTGTTTACTTATTTGTATTATTATAATTTTTTTTTATAATTAGTAAATTATATTTATAGGAGAGTAGATAACATCCATATTTTATTTATATTTAATATATTATATCTTATCGTATTCTGTTGTATTGTATTATATTAACAACCAAAAGGACGCATTTTTCAATTGTAAGGAGGTTAGCTATTGGATGTAATAAAAAGCTTTGATATTTGAAATTTTACCTTGTTTTGGACTAATTTAAAAGAATATTTTATTTAAATATATATTTTTTTTTATTTTTACTTTTCTAGAAATTTATATTCTTCAAAATCTATCTATCTAAATTTTAAACGTTCTGAAAACATTTATTTTTTGTGGAACCAAAATTTGGTCAACTAAAATTAAATACATTTTTTAAGTTCTGATTTTGCAATGTACGTGGGTTAACATGTTTGAAAGCTTTGTACAGTTTCATTGAAATGCTTTATTTATTTTCCGAGAAAATAACTTTGGCTGACAGACAAAAGAGTAAATAATAAAAAAAACCTAATAGTTTCTCGCTCAAATATGTTTAAAAAATCTTATCCTTCATCTTCCCACATTTCATGAAGAAGTTCTCACACGTTCTGTACCAGGGGAAACGTATTTCACACCCTAGTTTGCCCCGTCACAACTATGAAGTGATCTAAAGTTCTGTTCCAAGAACATCCTCGCTTAGCTACTGCTTGTTAATTACTCGTCCTTTAAGTAATTAGGATTAGATGTTCAATCCTTGCTCAAACCTTATCAAAGTGGTTTAATAATGCAAAGGGTTACTAACTCTCAACATTGTCAAAGGGCACAATGTAAAATTATAAAAAACCTTATAGCAGCACTGTCGCGCAAAGGTTATATCGCGTTTAATATCTGAAGAACCATTAATCATGTCATTAAATAATAAAATTAAGTGTTCGTGCGATTCTAGCGCATTATGATAAAAAGTATAGCCTACTTATACGTAAAGGGCGACGCCTCGCACATTACCACGATCTCGCACCAAAAACATCGCCTTTAGGCACCAGTGATGAAATATGCTACTATGACCTTGATTTCATACTGCACTTTCACTTTAATTTCTTTTAAGCAATTTTCATTTTATTCCTATAGAAATTCATGTTTTTAAGTTGATTTTTTATTTGATGCATCACAAGTGATATGTGTTTATTACAACTTATTGACTTGAGGTGATAGGAGTGTTGTGTCAAATAGGTTTTCTAAGGTTATCACTAAAGATGTATAACTGTAAAACACCAGATTTTTGAAATTCCTTTCAGTATTTTAAATAGTATACGATTAATTATATATTTTAAATATAGTACAATTATTATAGAATCAACTTACAAAATGCGAAAGTGGATTATTTGATCTTACCGCAGAAATATATTGTTAATTTTTTTTTTTTAAATAAACATTTTACCACCTGGATAATTGACCAGGTAGGCTGATATCTGAAAGGTTATATTGGCAAAGGTTGGTACAATACTTTTATCTGTGAGTGAAGTTATTTAGCAGTAATAAATAAAATTGCAAAATGTAAAATACAATATACGGTTCCAGGAACTTGAACATACTTTCTCACAAACATAATATATTTAAATTATTAAACAGATTCACTGTGACTTCATAATTGTAGGTGGGGTAGGAGAGGTGATATTAAAGTGATGCTAAATATTATTATTATTAGCTAGAGAGAAAACTATTCGATCGATTTCCAACAAATTTGCACAAAACACGTCTATTTGGCCTGAATAAATGCAAGAAAAAAAGTTTTGAATATTTTTGAAAAACAACCCCCTTTTTGGCAAAAAAACCCCCAAAAATCAGTTATTATTATTAGATAAACAAGAAGTTTTAGAAAGATACGGTTTTCTGCATATGGAAGGATACATTTAAGGGCTAAATATAATCAAAATCGTTAGAGCATTTTTTTATTAAAAAATAATAATTGGTTTTTGGGGCGTTTTTTGAGGGTTGATTTTCAAAAATGTTCAAAACCCTTTTTCGTACATCTATTTAGGCCTAATTGAAATTTTTGGTGTAGCTTTGTACACATACTGACAGACAGACATACAGACAGAAATAGGTTGAGTCGTTCGACTCAATACTCAATAATTACATATTACATGTCATCTCTGGATCATCGCTGTTCCGGAATGTATTATACATAAGAGAGAAAAAAACAATTGCATTTCGATTAGTTACACCGTAGATATTATTTTAAGTAAAGTGTATTCTTAGACGTGAAATGCAATACAAACAAACTGCAATCGTGGATTTTGAGCTTACAAAGATGGTTGTGTAAGTAAGCCTAAACGGGAAACATTGTTTTGGACTAAAATCACTATACTTTTTTGTGCAAGTGAACTCTCAATATTTACTCTATATTTCTGTCATTAATTTATTGATCCCTGCGGATACTCTAATGAAAAGTCAAAGGTAACTCAAATTGCATAAACCTTTCGATCTTAGTTCACGTAACACATTACAGAGATAAAAGTATAACTAGAAGCAATTCTTTCAATGTAACAAAGCGGGACGAAATAAATGTTGCAATCAATTTTAAACGATAAATCGTCTGGAAAATGCTCTCAGATATATTATTCATTAAAAGTTAAAGCACTCTATAAAACGAAACTCTAAGTGAATCACTTACGTGGTAATTTAAACCCAGGCGAAGTTAAACCGTGATCAGAAATCGGTATTTCGATCAACAAATTTTAACAAAAACCATCAGTTCTTTGGAAACAAACTAAAAATTAAAAACTGCACTTTGTTTTCTCCGTGATATTAATTAAATGAACATGAGAATATTCAGTTTTCAATTAACCTAAGATATGTTTGTTTAATAATAAACAAGAACTTGTAGTACAGTTAATATATTACTTACAAGGACTTTTACTAGATTTAATATAATACTTACAAGGACTTGTAGTGCAGTTAATATAATACTTATAAGGACAAAATTAGAATTAAACATAAGAACGCCAACATAAGAACGAAATACAGACAATTACCCTCTCTTATCCCCAATGTTTATTGTTAAAATATAATTTCACACAGTATAGGAAATTTGAAGTTTTTTCGAAATCTTAAATCGTAGTTTTTGGCTATTTTCAATATTTTTAGGAGTCAGAAAAAAAGTTCTATAGTTAAACTAGTTTGAAAAATCCCTGCTTAACCTTTTTTTAATTTTAACTAGATTTAAAAAAAATCAAAAATCAAATTAAATTTGATTACGAACAAACTTAGCTCATCGAAAAAAATTGGTTCATCGAATGCCATAATTTCCCTGAATAATTATGAAATTAGGGCAATTTTTACTCTGGAAAAAATAATTTCGAAAACATTTCCGTTTAAATCGCGATTTTGATGTTGCGTCAAAATATTTCTAGTAAGAAAGTTTCTTGTTTTCTTATATTCTACAGTTTGGCAGCAATAAATATTGTTTGTTGTTGGTTAAAAAGTTACACCTTTTCACCAATATAATTTAAACCCTTACTATCGATCACAATTAGTCGACTGTAGGAATCGTAGAGGGATCAATGTTGAGTCGGTTAAAATCGTGTCCAGCTCGATTCAGAGCTGTTTGTATTTTTGTCTAATAGAATAATTAACTTGATCCGACTAAAGGGGAATTTTAAGGGAACTTAGTGATTAAAAACAGAAAACTTCGAATATAAAAAAAGAAAAATCGTACTACAATTTTTATAAAATCTTCTGATATTGTAATTGTTTGCATCAATTTTGTTTTCATATCCCGAGCACCTCTTTCGTGATCCTGGAGGGTAGTTATGAGGTTTAAAAGGCAAAAATATGTGTTTTCAAGAGAAAAATAAAACGCGTATGACGAGAAACTGGGCTACATTTATAATAGGCATTAAGTGTAAAAGTTGTTGTTTACGCTAATACTTTTAATGTAAGACCATAAAATTCATTCTAAGTAAATTATTCTTTAAGTGAAAACTTCTGTAGTAGCTCCTATAGTACTTTTTCGGATAAGGTAAATTGTACGAACTCGCTATGCACGAGACGCTCTGCGTTATTTATTTCGTCGTTAGTTTATTTTTATTCGTTGGTTTACTCACGTATAAACCTGAAGTTTAATATAACAGCTGATCGTAAAATAAGAAGAAATCGACGAAATAAAATACCCAGAGGTAAATTCAAAGGCTTAAACTCAACACCTGTACGGGTTTATTCATGTCACGCTATTAATGAGATGGACATTGTGCGTCATATATTTGTGACATTGTGTTAAAATAGTTTACTTGGTAATACCTCTGAAAAGGAAATTTCGCTTTCAAATTTGGTGGTTTTGTTTTTTAAATTGTTTAAATTTCCCAACTTGGTTGTTATGATAATAATTTTAAAAGCATCAATGAAACGTGTATTGGTTCAGTATAGGCCTAACCTAAAATTGTTTTATTTGAATATTATTTGACTACACTATCATGTTTAAGTTATTTTTTAGATTTAAATTTTAAATGGTGCAATATAAAAATAATTATTAAACTTCGGACTAAACTAATATAACCAACGATCTATATTCATGACAGTTTTCACTTCTGTCGGCAGTCCCACGAATGGTTTCTTCCTTTTTTTATATTGTTTAAAGGTGCAATGTTGGTTTCCACAATAACAGTTTCTATGCGCCTATCAGTTTTCTGGAACCCGAAACAACTTAATGTCTTTGATTTTGTACTAACTCTACAAGGCTTGAACACACCCTATTCAAATGAAAACAACATCACAAATTTTAGACAAATGGAGACTGTTTTACAATTAAATTAGTATTAATATTATTTAGTTTTCACAATAATTAGTACAATTAATTACCTAAAGTACAATTTGTAAAATAAAAACTTTCAAAGAATTTTTAAAAGCGTTTGTTTCATAACGGTAACTAATATTATTTATGGCCCTAAAAATTTTAATTAATACGTTTATATTACCATTGTATTCACAAGACTTGTAACCATTTAACAGTAATAATCACTCTATTACATAACAAAACTCCCGTCATTCAAGCAAAAAGACCGGGCCAACTAAGCATGCTTCAGTATCCACGTCAGCATTTCCCCCATTAAGTAACTCTAACGCAGTATACAATAATCTGTTTGCATTTGCTTCTCAGCGAGTGTAGATGAGGAGCAGAGGGTGTTGGGTAGTGAATCGAGCAGAGGGTGGCGCCTATATGTATGTAACAGTGAATGTGTCTTTGTGTGCCATCGACATTCTCAACATATCCGATGACACTAAAAATTTAACAGTTTTCTCTTTCTATAGCCTGGAGTATTCTATAGACGGAAAGGATATTTCTATTGCTAAAGGGTTTTAAGTATGGTATCTACCCTGAAACATACAATTCTTTTGGTGAGAATGGAGAAATGAAATTTAGCTAAGTTTATTTTCCCGTGGTTTTGATTAAACAAGCGACGTATTTCTAAAGCTAACATAAATCGGCCGTTGGGAAGTCCGACGCCGAATTGAAGTCATGCGCTGGATAAAACGAATTAATGTAGCCTGCGTGTGTAGAGGAAATACATATCAAGTCTTAGCATTTTCAATTACTTACAATCCTGTATGATGGAAGCAATTCGTAGAATAAAACACACTTAGCACCGTTGTACGTATATGATGAAATGAAATAAGGATTTAATATTCAAGGGTTATAAAACAAAGGCAGATTGTTCGCCTGCGGTGAATGTAATTTCCAAGAAAAGCTCAAATGGCTTTGAGATGAATTATCTATAACAAGTGTTGCTAAGGATCTGAGTTGTAGTTTTTTTTTTAATAAAAAAATAGATGTATATTAATTAAATGTAACTGGAAACTTAATTAAATAAACCTAAAAGTGGTACATATAATAGTAGAACTATATTCACAGTATTAATGTGAGTGTGATAGGCAATGTATTGGCGAGGCTAAAAGAGTTTTAAACATTTGAATAAATGTACATCAAAATAATTTGTGGTTAGGCCTAGTCTATAGAATAGAACGTTGCAGAACAAACAAGGTCCGAAAACAATAAACTCAAACATCATACAACGGGAAAGTAACGTATACAAACCAAAGGTAATTGAAGCCTCGTAAATATGGCCGGTGGACAATCCTGTCAGACAAACAATCATAGACGTAAAACCATTATTAAAAAGAACTAAAACTAGATTATAATATCCCTAGCACTAATAATAACATGCTGAACTTGTATCTGTTGATTCTAAACTTGGGGCTGGTAAGAAGATTACTTAAATAACAAGCTGGGCTTGGACCTGGTTTTAGACCAAGTCTATAGAGTACAAGGGCTGGTCCACTCCTTTGATGTTGACGCTCGCCGACTGTCCCAACCTTCCTCTCACCCCTTCCCTTCTATGTGACGTCACTGAGGTGCCATGACGTGCCCGGCAAGCACGGTTAGCTCTCAGGTGTTATTTGATATAACGTTGCAGACGAAATTACTGAAACTATTATTTGGTAATATATTATGTTATTGCGTTGCGGTCAAGTTACTAGCAGACCGTTTTAGCAATATCATTTATTTATTTAATTTAAGAGATGCAAGCAAAATTACTTTATGTTAAAACGTTACCAAGGTCCTCAAGTAATTTCTTCTGCAGTTTTAAGTTAAAATGTTTAAAAAACAATCTTTACTAGCAAAATCACTTAACATCGTCAGAATAATTATATATAAATAAATATATAATATAAAAGTAATTAGAATCAAATTTAAACCTAGAGTAATAAAATTATTGATAACAAAAATAAAAAATAAAACATAATTTTAAGTAAACTTCTAGACCAAATTAAATTGCACAGTGGCAATTTAAAATTAAATAGTTCAACTGTTTAAATTCAACTATTAAATTAACTATTCTCTAAAGCCTAGGGGAGGAAAATTTCTATAAAGCAGTTTTATTTTATTTTTTAAATATTTTATGTCAGCTGTAATTATTACGTCAATGTGCATATCTGCTTATAAGCTACTCATTATGTGTAATTATTTATAAGTTTTATGTGTTTTATTTTATAAGTATTACACATGTTTTATTAAACTGTAGTATGGCATTCAAGTTTTGGTGGTTTATTGTAATAAATACAATTATTTTCAATAATGTGACACATTTTGTTCAATTTCGTATTTAGTTTTCATAAATGTTTCGGAGAATCAAATTAGAAGTATGCTAACATTAGTTCACAACGAGTTTTATTTAAACCCTGTCTTCTTCTTACATCTTTGTTTACAGTCTACTTATTGCTTTGTGTAGTGTCAATACTAAAACTAAACAAAGAAGTGGGCATCATACAACTGTACAGCTTTGATAAGAAATTGAAATTATTGTAGCAGAGAATACTTATGTGAATGGAGCAGGCATTACCGCCGTGACGTAATCACAGTGGCAGCACGGGAACGTTCTTCGTGGAGGACTGGTCTCGTTGTATTTTATAGCCCTGGTTTTACACCCGGGCAACACGTTTTGCCATCATTTGAGTGTTTGTGTTTGTCATAATGTGTGCTTTGTTGATGTTTGACTTCTCAAATTCAGCTCTGAGATGTACTACTTATATGTGGTTAGTGGTATATTTTTACTTTTAAGTTGTTTTCTAACATAGGCCTAGATCTGTAGGTTTTTATTCGCTTAGTTTGAGTCACTTGATAACGGAAATTGATTCATATTCCCGTAACTTCGTGTATTGATTTTAACACACAAATGACGTCACATCCTAATAATTAATAATACAATTGAACATCCATCATTAAATGATAATTATTTTAGACAGAGAAATATAACTGGTTGTGTTTCAATGATGTGTTTAATAATTAACTTCTGAAAAAACCAACACAAAATATTTAAAAAAACTACACTTTCATATGCTGTGTGAAGCTATAACAGGATAGAAGGCTTACAGGTATAGACAGTTTTACTATTCAAATTGTATTGATCGCACTATTGAAGTGTGCTTCTAAACCAAATAGAAATTAATAAAATATAATAAACGCCGTGATTATACAAAACATAGAGTCTTGTTTCGATCACGTTATCTATCATATATATCATTACTTTTAATATATATTATTATTTATATTAAAGTATCTAGAAATATATATACCAGCATACATGCGTTTCATTATGTTCTGTACAAGTCAATCATTTAACCACATTAGATGATTTCGGTTTAAAATTTGGTACATTTTTCATCTTATTGTTTATAGGCCTACATAGTTTACTATGAACAAAATCACAAAGATTAAAACGATCAGATATAGGATTAGGTTTATCAGTCAGGTTTAATAATTACTTGATAAAGATTATATTTGTTGTTTACTACAGGAAACTGGTCTACGGGAAAATAAGTCGGAGCTTTGATCAGCTTTCCGATTATTAAATGCGTTTAGTAAGATTTCAACAACGATAAATAAGCTGTTAGTTTTAAATACGAAATTACTATAAAAGTCACCACAAAGGTTTAAAGGAAGTTACGTTTCCTATCATTTAACACAAGTTTAAGTTATAAATGTATATTATAAAGTGTGAAACAAATGGAGAAGAAGAAATCATCGACAAATCAAAAATTAAAAATTAAAATGAAAATCAAAAAATTAATTAAAATGAATCTCACTTTAAGCGCGTATTGTGAGTTCGTATTACCTCGTCCAGAAAGTGCTTGGTGCACCAAAAGAAGTTTTCGCTTCAAAATGTTTTCTTTGGTTTTATGAAAGACAATGTATTTTTTGTTATACAAAACACAGTCCTTAAAAACCCATCTGTAGTTGGTTATGTTTATTGGAGCATATGTTGCTCGATTTATAATTTTACAAGATAAATATTATAATTTTTATTAGTTTGGAGAAAAATAACTACTTTAAGACAAACGAGATATTCTGTATTTCACTTTATTCCTGGAAGGAAATTAATAAAACTTTATATTTCAATCAGTCTTAATTTGCTTATTTTATTTTTTAATTATTCCCCCTCTTTAAATATTTGCGAATGAGTGCTTAAATTTACTTAGAATATTTAAAAAAAGCTTCTTTAATTGAAAATAATTATTCTAGGAATTATTAATTATCGTTCCAGGAATTTTTAATAATTATTCTGGATGCACTACAATTAGTTTCAACAATATTGTTTAATAGTTTAATTACACGGAAATTACGTAAATATTTATTTCCATTATTTCCACGAACAAACTTTAAATATCAATTTCTAGCAACATTTAGGTTCGGAAAACAAAACTGAGAGCATTATCTTCTTAAGTTGGCCTTAACCGATGTTTATTGGCTCAATAAAAACAATATCTCCTAAAGTATAGGCATTATCATATTAAATTGTTTACCTAATATAATATTCTTATTGTTATTACCTTCGTTTTTATGCTTATTGAATCTAAAAATAAGTTACTGACTTCGAGTCGGGACATTTTTGTTAGGCCTACTCTTTATTTTTCTGTAATCGTAGAAAAGGTATAATTGTAGGCTTAAATAGATGTAAAACGTTTTACAACGGACACAACCCGTTGTAGGTCCTGGATTTTGAATTTGTAATTAATTTTATAAATTTGAATAGTCCGGACTTACCGCGGGCTAAAGCCGCATGTAGGTCACGAAAATCATGTTGACGCTGGAGGGTCGTTATCTGGCTAAGTTAAACTCTTGGACCCTGCCTGTTCGAAAAGGAATAAGGACTTGTAAAAAATACTTAAAGATTCCTTCGGGAAGCCAAAATCCAGGAATTAAATAAAAAACAAATATCTTCAGGAAATGCATTACGATAACCGCGGGTGTATCTACTGCAAGATTAGATAATATAAAGTCACAAAGTTACGTAAGGTACAAGCTATTAAAGTATGGGGAGAAATCTAAAATTCCTCTAAATTGAAAAAGAAAGGGGTTTTTAGGCTTTTCATATGAAGGCCTAAAATAAAGGTGAAATAAGTTTTAGCGAAATTTTGTTAAATAAAAAAGTTAATGTTAATCCACTAAGTTCAAACGATAAAAAAGTAGGTAAAAAAGAAAGTTTTTAAATTCTAACCAAAACAATTTTTATTAATGATAAACAAAATGTATAATTAAAAAGAAAAACTTGAAATTTTATGAAAGAAAAAGGTGATAGAATTTGCACCTTTACAGCAAAATAAAAAGTTAAACTTAAATTTTTATTGACTCAAAATGGTAAATTGTATGTTGATAAAGTAGTTATGTAAAAATAATCCAGTATTTAAAATATGTTTCGGGAGTAAAGTAAAGCCCAAGTTTGTAGAATATCGTTTAACTCCCTAACCCTAGAGCAAGACAACCAGAAGCAGAAACAAAGTCAAAATCCGGCTAGTTAACACAAACCAAAAGGACATAAAGAAGTGAAAACAAAAACCGGGAAACACAAAAAACAAAGACTTTTCCGGGAAAATCGCCGCGGAAAAACGCGCGCGGGTCGTGTACGCGAACCAAGAATCGTACGAACGTCACTCGAGTTCGTGTGTAAAGAAGACAACGAGCTGAATTCAAAAATGTCACTCTCAAGAAAATCGGGAAAACCTTGGAGGAGTTACAAAAGAAAAGGATTTTCAATAGCCAAAACTGCATGGAGCGAGATAAGATAGAGGAACGGCAGAATGGGCTGGCTGGAGATGAGTCGACTGGAGGGGGAGCAGATATACCAACATGCGATTTCGAGTACTCAAAAAACGAAAGGAAAATTACGTAAAACAATGACTAAATCAAGTCTAAAAATAAAGGAAAAATCAATATAAAATTCAGAATAAAAAATAACATAGACTATGAGTTAAAAATTCTTGAAAAAACGAATTTTAAAAACTTATAGAAATACAGTGATAGAAAGCTTAAGTTGGCATGGAAGTAGTGCCGAAAAAGTCTATATAAACGATTGCTCGGGGAAACTCGAGGGCCTTGATATTTCTGCGATGTAAGTGAACACATCGAGCCTTTTGACTTTCATGATGCTAGTGTACGCATCAAGAGCTGTTACTTGTTTTTTATAAAATACTATAGTATGCAAAAAGCTAAGTATTTTTTTCGTTAACCTAATAATTTGTATAACAAGTGTGAAGATACGTCATTGCGATATTAATCTGGAATGCAGCCATAGACACAACTATAATCTACAAGAAAGTCAGTGGCAACTTAGTCATTACAAATTTGGCCTAACTTGGATTATTCTGGAGAAGTAACATAACCTGCATAGCAGCTGATACATGGAGTGATTCGTATAGCTTCCAGATAGGACTCCAGGACATCACCAGGCGACCACTTGGACTTGCAACTTTAACGTCCAGGGAATAGCCGAACCGGGACTTCAGACACGACATCACCACAACTATCTTTAAAAATTCATCCAACATTCTTCCAGACAACCCTACAGGAATCTATCTTCATCAACGAGACAACTTAACCAGCACGCAGAGCATCTGTAGCCTGCCATCGCTAAACAACGCTCGCGGACTTCATATCAAACGTCGCGACGCCTGGACAGTTGTGAAAAGGTCGGTAGAAACGTAAATACGTTAGTCCCTGATTAAATTTGCCTGAAGTAAATTTAAATAAATTTATTTTAAAATACTGGGCTACTTAGGATGTTAGATTAGATAAAATATTTGTATTATTAATTAAAAATTAAATTAATTAAATCGTAAATTCAAATTAAATCTTTTATTAAAATATTAATTAAATCAAATTGAGTATAAAATATTAGAATCAATTATAGTTAGGTAAATAATTGGTTCTGCCTTGTAGTTTAAGAAATTATTATTAAATTGAAAGGAAAGTTATTATTTTGTATTTGTTGGAGAAAGTAAAATCCAAAAAGTTTTATTTTATGTTTGAAATTTCTAAAAAAGGAATTATTAAAATTTTATTTGCTTTATAAAAAAGTTATTATTTACAAAAAACACCTAGTATTCAAATATCCCAATAGTTTATGAGTTATAGATTAAGAATTGATACTGTGAAATTTTATAAAATATTTGCAAGCACAAATAAACAATTTACAAGGTTAGTTTCAGTGTACTCACTACTCAGAGGTTTACAAAAAGTAAAATCATTCACTTGTGTTCTAACTGAGCTAGATTCAAATATAAAGTACTGGAAGTATAACGTAGAAGTTTTTTTGTTAGTCGGGATATTCAGAAAACTGAATATACAAAACATAGTTATTTCACCTAGGCCAAACAAAGCGAGATTGCCTATAAAACTTCCAGTAGGTGGAAATAACTTATTCTCAAACGAAAAACCGTTGAAGAAATCGGCGTCCCAAAAAAGTGGGGTCCGAAAACATTAATCAACTTAACCATAAAAACGGTTTTCCGTTAGAGTTTATAAATTAGAATTTTATGAAATGTCACCTGCTACAAGTAGAAATAAAGCTGCTTGTAAATACAAGTTGAACCTATTTAACATACATTTTATTTATCATTTATTTATTAATCTTAAAAATTATGGTAAGTATTCTACGGAACTAATTTTGATTTAAGTAGATTTGGTATTGTTTAATTTTGTGTTTTACCTTAGTTTTGTTTGGGAAAATACTTGTACACTAGAATTTTAAGTTGATGGCTAGTTTAAGTCTTTTAATCAAATATATAAGGGGCGTTATTCTTTAGTTTCAGAAATCGCACGTAGAAGTGAAGAAAACGTAAAAAAAGGTAAATCATAAACACATTCTATTTCTCTCCATCCACCATATTTACGTTAAACAGAAATACTACTTCTTTATGTAAATTATATGGAATTGGAATTGTGCAAGTTAGTTATTTTTATAAAGACCAAATTTGACAGAAGCGAACATATAATTTTTTTTATTACTAGTACTTACGTCAAGTAGCAATCTTGAGTTTAGTATATTTTAATAATTTATTACAGCTGTTTCGGTATAAAACATACCATCATCAGATGAATAAACACATACACACATAACACTGACACACATTACACATAAATAAATATGACATAAAAGTTTAGGTACTGCAGTACAAGTCAAAAAAATATTAAAAAACTGATTTCCTGATATGACCACATCTTACTAGTGTGTCATTATGTAAATTTTAGGGAAATAGGATATAAAATAGCACACCGAACTTCTGGGAGCCTAAGCCACATTTTTAATTCCAACTTCAACAAAGTCCCCAACGATCCATTTACAAAATGTGGTGTATACAAATTACATTGTGACAACTGCAATAAACAATATATTGGTCAAACTGGAAGGAACTTTAGAACCAGGTTTAAAGAACATTTACCGCATAATAACCGATTAAAAATAACCTCTAATTATGCCGAACACCTGATAGACAACGACCACAAATACACCGACATCGCTAGCAATATGGAAATTATACATATTCTAAATAAGGGCAGGACTATGGACGTATTGGAAGAATACCAGATATATAAACAATTCAAAACCAACCCAGATAGTTTATTAAATGACAAATTGAACTTTGCATCTAACTGCCTATATGACACTCTTGCTACATTAGATAAGAATGTCTAAGATTGTGGACTATGGCATGTCAATAAGACCAACCTTATAAAGTCACAGTGAATAGTTGACCTCCACACTAAACTGTATGTGTTTATTCATCTAATGATGGTATGTTTTATACCGAAACAGCTGTAATAAAGTATTAAAATATACTAAACTCAAGATTGCTACTTGACGTAAGTACTAGTAATAAACATTATTACAAAGCAATCAAAAGGCACTATGGAAATTATATCATATAATTTTCTTTATCCGTTACAAAATGGTTGCCATTAGAGTAGAGCATCGATTGCCGATGATTTCAAAACATCGATGTTTTTTACATCGATGGAAATCAACCGATAATTTTCCCCGACATCGATGTTTGTTTAAAATATTGACAGTATTTTTTGCATTTATGTTAATAAAATAATCATGAATCGACATACTGAGTTCGACATTAATCAAGAACAGAACCTTGTTTTCATAAGAAGTCAACATCATATATAAATGCAATATTTACGTTTTGTATCGATTAGTTAACACTTTCACTGCTAAGGACGCACTTGTCCGCCGTATTGGGAGTATTTTCAATACACAATGCATTGCGTGCTTCACACGCCAACCCCAGTATTGGGAGTATTTTCAATACACAATGCATTGCGTGCTTCGCATGCCAACCCCAGTATTGAGAGTATTTTCAACACCCAATGCATTGCGTGCTTCGCACGTCAACCCCAGTATTGGGAGAATTTTCAATACACAATGAAAAATATAGGTAATGTTATTCGGTAAGGCGTATGTCTTATAACTCAAAACTAAGAAGCAATGGAAATCAACCTTCTTTTAACTAAATAAAAGGTTAATAGGTTTTCTGAAGTGGTGATTTTTTTAAATATACATCGATGTTTACCGTCAAAATACATAGACGTTTTCAGGTCTAATATAATTGTCACATCGATGGTTAAAATTCCTAGATGCCATTTAAACTGTTTTATCGTAACATAACGCGAATTATGTTAAATTAACGAGAAATAAAATGTCGTATTCATTAAATAAAAACAAAACGGTTCTTGCATATTTTCTTTAGATAGAATAACCGTGTTAGGAACAAAACACTTAAATTATCATTATTATTTTTATTTAAAGCACAAAATCGAAGCTCATACAATAATACTATAAATAAACATTAAACTAACTTCCTACAAGCTATACAACTAAAAACTGTGTAATATTATTCTCAAGTGTTATACAAAACCCATTTGCAATTAGATTAGTTAAGTTAAAGTGTTAAAATAGGATAACTAATTACTTAAACAGTCATTGATACACTACTTATTTTTTCTACATGCTCAAAAACTACTCAATTAATAATTATACTAAAAATGTCACAATTTATCCATATTATTTAATGCCAGTAGTGTTTATCATTACAATTACTACAACTAAATATTAAATATTCCCGTCCAACTCGTCGCATTAAGGCTTTCACGGAACTCTGCCGTTAATGTCAGTCTGTATGGCATCGATTTGCTTTGACTGTTCAAGCTCCAGACTTCCAATAAATATTTGATTATGGTTGCATTATTGAGTAAAATTTGACTGGAGTTATATTAAATTTAAATCAGATTGTACGTCCTCAGCAATAGCAAATAGTAGCGTAAATATTGCGGCAAACAGGGATACAACACTGTTTTGCAAACAATTTTGTTGTTGTTCTTTTTGTAACTTTAAAATGTTACCTTTAATAATACAGTCGTGGTCATAGAAATTGCATCAATTAAAAATAATGAAGGATCTCCTTAAACCAATGTTGTTCTTACCTTTTGATAATTTTAAATGTTTTGCAAAGGAAAAGAGTCTGTTTTGAGCCGTGAAAAAAGGTTAAAACCGAAATAAAAAATAAATAATATTCATTAAACGATAAATAAAATGTTTAGTGTTAGCGAGGAATTTAAGGAAAAAATTTTTGTTTTACATACTCATATGAATTTATTTGGGAAAAAATGTATAAAAACACTAACAATATATTTATTGAAAAATATTAGTATAAACTACTATTTTATCGAACCGTCATTAGCTCTGATAACTGAGGCGATCGTATTTGGCATTGAGTAGATCAAATTTTTTATGATTTTGTCACTATCTCCTCATTCCATACTTTTTCGATTGCCTATTTCAGCTCATCTTTATTCTTAGGCTTTGCAATACACTTATTTAGGATTTGTTTACACATTTAGGATAAAAAAGATAACAATCATAGGTGATGCAATTTCTATGACCACACTGTACATGAACAAAATGCTGTATGACACCTTTAACTGGATGAAATAGTTAAACTAATTAACCATGCCATGCCCCTGCCAGCTGTTCATCTCCTACTACAATGCATATTTGCTACGTGACTTATAAACTTCCATATTCGTTTTTTTTAAATATATTATTATATAAATTTATACATCATGTAGAATAAGTCATGATACACTTCGATATAATTTAAATGGATTGCTTTATCATCGAAAAACCATACAACTCTTTTTCTGGTGTTTAAGGGGTTTAAAAAGTTCCCATACCTTTTTTTTGGGGGGGGGGTTAAGGGGGCAACTTTCATTTTTGAAATGTCAACCCCTATCTTGAGACATATCATTGGAAAGCCCTTTAAAAACCATTAATTCTATCCAAGCCGTATGTGCTCATAACTAATTGTTGACACGAGGTGGTTGGAGTGGGGTTGGAGGGGATTTCTCAACAACTGTCCCAGTAACAGATTTTGGATATATCTGTCCGACCTTTTAAATAATATAAAGTTATAACAGTAACCTAATAAGAGTTTTGAGCTTAGCGAACGAATACGTTGGCTGATTTTTATTTTCCTACACAGAAGTTTGTGTTTTTAAATTGCATTAATTTGATATATCACAAAGCCATATACGTATATTAAACATTTTTGAGTTAATGATGTTAAGAGGGGAACGGGGGTTTTGTGATTTTGAAGAAAAAAAATTATAATGTTCTCCAAGATGGTAAATTACCTGTCCCTACATTAGATAAATGCTCTAAATATTTATATTATTACTAGCTGAATACCAGTGCTTCGCTACAGGGAATTTGTTTGTTGCATCACCATGATTAATAATTAATTGTCTTAGTTTTCTCTCGTTTTCTTTCATCTATTTTTTCACGAAAGTGAATTATAACATTTATATTCAATAACTTTGGTATTTATTGTTCCTCAATTGTCTTCGTCATGGTTTGTGTGCTAAATAATTTAATAAATAAAAAATTGAGAATGAAGAACGTCTTTTTTCAACCGCTAAATCTACAGATTGGTAAATCACAGTCTTAGCTTGCTGTTTGCAGACCACCCAGATACGTCTTTAATATGCAAATGCACAGATCGGGATAGTTTTGATCAGCTTACGTCTTAAATATTTTCTTAAATTTAATCAGTGCCAAATTTCAGCTCTCTAGCTTTAAGGAAAGAATACCAATTAATTAGTATTGATTGTTTTTAGGGTTTGTTATTACATTTTCAACCCTTAGCAGCACGTAACGAAATGTATAACTTGTGTACTTTTTAAGTGTATCGTGTAAGAAATAAATGTACAAAATTTCAGCTCTCTAGCTTTAAGGAAAGAATACCAATTAGTATTGATTGTTTTTAGGGTTTCTTAATACATTTTCAACCCTTAGCAGCACGTAACGAAATGTATAACTTGTGTACTTTTTATGTGTATCGTGTAAGAAATAAATGTACAAAATTTCAGCTCTCTAGCTTTAAGGAAAGAATACCAATTAGTATTGATTGTTTTTAGGGTTTGTTATTACATTTTCAACCCTTAGCAGCACGTAACGAAATGTGTAACTGGTTTACATTTTATGTGTATTGTGTAAGAAATAAATGTAAAAAATGTCACTTCTTTAATTTTAGGAATATACTTTAGGAATGTATGAATATTAATAATTATTGTTTTTAGGGGTTGTTAACACATTTTCACTCCTTTCAGCACGTAACAAAATGTAAAACTCATTTATTTTTCATATGTGTTTTGTAAGAAATATATGTAAAAATTTCAGCTTTAAGGAAAGTAAACAAACAACATATATTGTTTTCTGGAATATTTCAACCATTAAACGCCAAATATTTTAATATCCTATCTTAGTGCGCCTATAGCGCTTTGTACTATAGCGCTTATGAGCAATATGTGAACCAAATATTTCACGTTCCTTAGCAGTATTAAATTATTATTTATAATTATAGGGGTTGTTACAAATATTCACCCATTAGCAGAACGTTATAAAATGTAAACTGGGTTTTAATGTATCTTATAAGAAATAAAAGTAAAAAAATTCAGCTTTCTTGCCTTAAGGAAAGTATAAAAAACAATGTTTATTGTTTTAGGGGTTGTTTCAACCCTTAAAAGCCAAATATTTTAATATTTTCTTAGTTTGCCTCTAGCCCCTATTGAGCAATATGTGTACCAAATTTCACTTTCCTAGGCGGTATTCAATTAATGTTTAATTTTAGGGGTTGTTAATACATTTTCACCCCTTATCAGAAAGTTTCAAAATGTAAAACTGGTTTGCTTTTTATATCTATCGTGTGAGAAATAAACGTAAAAAATTTTTGTTTTCTAGCTTTAAGGAAATTAAAACATACAATACTTATTTTTTATTGGTTGTTTCAACCCTTTAAGGCCAAATATTTTTAAATCCTTACTTAGTTTGCCTTTAGCTCCTATGAAAAATATGGGTACCAAATTTCACATTCCTAGAAGATAGGGTTTTTGAGATGTATAACAAACAATATTTATTGTTTTAGTTGTTGTTTCAACCCTTACAGACCAAAAATTATAAAATACTTTCTTAGTACGCCTCTTGCCCCTATGACAAATACGTGTACCAAATTCACGTATCTAGGAGGTAATTTTTTTGAGATATATAACAAACAATATTTATTGTTTATTTATTGTTTTTGTGGTCGTTTCAACCTTTAAAGGTCAAATATTTTAAAATGCTTTCTTAGAGTGCCTCTAGTGCCTATGAGCAATATGTGTACCAAATTCCAAGTTCCTAGGTTATATGGTTTTTGAGATATATAATAAAACAATATTTATTGTTTTAGTGGTTGTTTCAACCTTTAAAGGTCCAATATTTTAAAATCCGTTCTTAGTGTGCCTCTAGTGCCTATGAGCAATATGAGTACCAAATTTCAAGTTCCTAGGTGTGGTATGGTTTTTGAGATATATAAAAAACAATATTTATTGTTGTAAGGGTTGTTTCAACCCTTACAGACCAAATATTTTAAAATAATTTCTTAGTACGCCTCTTGCCCCTGTTGCAAATACATGTACCAAATTTCACATTCCTAGGAGGTAAGGTTTTGAGATATATAACAAACAATATTTATTGTTGTAGGGGTTGTTTCAACCCTTAGAGGCCAAATATTTTAAAATCCCTTCTTAGTGTACCTCTAGTGTCTATGAGCAATATGTGTACCAAATTTCAAGTTCCTAGGTGGTATGGTTTTTGAGAAACTGTGATCAGTCAAAACTACCCCTAAACCCCCAAAACTGCCCCTAAAAATATGAATATCAAAATGAAATTTCTTTATTTTCCTATGTACATCACAAAGTATACACATGCCAAATTTCATCTCTCTAGTTTAATGGGAAGTGGGAGAATTAGTGATGAGTGAGTGAGTGAGTGAGTGAGTTAGTGAGTGAGGGCTTTCTTTGCCTTTTTTATATATAGATAATGCTCTTTCCGTCTTTTAAATAATACAAAATCATAACAGTTGAACTTAATAAGATTTTTGAGCGTAGCGAACGAATGTAAAACCTCTACCATACCTATTATAACACTTTTTCTGGTGTTTAAAGTTGGTTAAAAATGTTGACCCCTTTACCCCCTTCCAAAGGAGGCAACATTTTTAACCAACTTTAAACACCAGAAAAAGTGTTATAATAGGTATGGTAGAGGTTTTACGTTGATATAGCAATGAAATTAAATTAAATCGATGTGTGTCACGACTTATTTAACACTCTGTATACATACATCCCTTAGTAAAAGTATGCAAAGCACCCAAAGCCGGAGACCTGGTAACTAGCCGTTCCCGTCAGCTTGGAATCGAGCCAACCACCGTTTACTTTACTTCCGCCCTCCTACCCATATTAAAATGAGCATGGTCTTTAACTGAGATTATTCGAGTGCGTTGTTTCTACTCATAACTTGTGTGGAAATATTTCGGTGTTAAACAATTTTAAATTTGACTGAGTATACAGTTGTCTGATGGATATCCTTTTTATTTTAAAATAAACTATCTTTCCTTTATAACAGAAAGAAAAATAACTGTCTTTGAACTTGATCGGTACAGTTTCTGAGAGAACACACCTCATGCATAATGTAAGGTGCTTGTTCCGGTCTTATTTCCTTTCAGTAAAAAAGGATTGAATTATTCTTCAGTTTGGGTTAACTCAAAACCTATTGATGTAAATAGGGAATAATGTTGCGCAGCCAGTACTGATGGAAGTATACGCATTAAGTTTACCGTATTTAAATATTCAATTGAGTCGCTTTTATCTGTACGTAAACGTTGAACGCACCCGACTTTCAATTAAAGGCATGGCAATAGTGATATGGTTCAGTAAAAAGGAACGTAGTATACAAAACATGTTTTGTTTTTAAGACGTTTAAGTTTGTTTTCGTAACAACCGACCCCGTTGCCACTCCCAGCACAATGTGAGGTCATATATTTGAATAGTGGGGGAGAGAAATGAGGTAGAAGTTTACTATAGAATTTCCATAGGAATATTAGCTATTGCAGTGACTCTTGAGTGGTCAATGAGCACCGATCATGGCCCGCTGAACAAGTTTTGGAGTGTAATTTAAAATTAATTATACATGTATATTTATGTATTCGCGTTCTAACGGCAGCTATTTACTTCCGATTTCTTTTACATGTTTCGTACTAAAATGAAACGTTTTTATGGTATTTTATAAACAAATAAATATAGGTAGGAGATTATTTAGCAGATTTTGTTTTGTTACACGACCTTATAGCCCGTCTGGTTTTCACAAAATCGTTTAAAACGTACAATATCATAAAATGATCCTGTTGAAATTCACGTGGGGGATTTTACCGTAGGGGCATCTTCTGATCCGGGTCTGATGGCCCGGATTTGTCCAATGCGAGCGAAGTGAAGCAGTCCGTAATCCGTAGTTGTGAAGGTCGAGGTTCAAGTAGAACGAAGCATCGCGTGAGCCGGGGTTGGAGGATGAGTTGCAAACCAATTTTGTTAATATATTTCGTAAACGTAGGCAGCTATCCAGCGCTTTCTAGGGTAGACCGAGTTTCATAATTATGATGTATTGGTCTTCAAGGATTAGCACAATCAGAAGGACTATGAGGTCTGTGTCCTCTCCAATTACAACGACTTGTGAATCTGTTGACTTATCAATGGCTGTTTCAAAACAGGGGCCTGTTTCATCGCACAAGCTTCAATTCTTTCGGCTCACGTATAATGTTTTCTGCGTGTGGAATGAACTTTGAGGGATGTCAAACCTACAAGGTTGGATCTTTTTTCGTCATTTCTTTGTAAAGTGGCACCTATCAGTGAAGCTATTACTTTTGCACTCACACAGGACACTTTCCCACCACTTTCGTACAAGTTCTCGTCACAAACAAAATATGTTTGCGTCGACATTGCGATATAATAATAACAAAATATACCGGATGTAATAACAATAAAATATACCACATATATTACTAATAAAACATACCGGATAATTATACATAATAATCATATATATTATACCGGATAATATACATCAACTGTAAAATTTAACTTTGGTTTGAAAGTATTTCTGTTTTTACGTTAGTATAAACCGTATTTTATTTCAAATCGGTTCAATAATTTTAACTAAAAAAAGTTAGTGGCGAAGGTTATGCTGACAGTCAAATAATTAACTATACAAATACATGATTCACAAGCAACAAAGTTGTAAACAACTATTCTGCACATTAATACTAAAGCAGAAATAAAAAGCAATAAATGTTGTGAATATTTTCTTCCATCATAATTAATTCAAATCCAGGCCTTGGTCAACATTTGCTGTAGCTTTTCCACAACATAACAGACGTCGTATATAGTCAATGCATATAGAACCTATGTCCTGATAAAACAAAGAAATGAACGCATTAGTTTAAGTACACAGTATTAATAACATAACAGTTATATAAATTACTGAGTGTTCATAAATTCCCTTTAACCCCTCTCATTATTTTTGTTACTGAAAATAAGTTAACTAAACTTTATATAAATCTTTTGTTGTATAACAGGAAATTTTTTTGACATATCTGACCCACTATGATTTTCGGGGGCTTGAGGGGGCAAGGGGTGTTAGAAATTTCAAATATAAAAGTAGGTCATGTAATAAACCAAAGAAAAGCTTATTAAAATAGAAACACAATGGCGCAAACTAAAACTTAATATCTAGCTTCGTTTCAACGTAATTGGCAATAAAAGTTCTGGAAAATAACATACAACCTACTTATTCCTAATTTTAACAAATTAATAACCTGCTATGATGGTATGATAACAATATAATTTTTCAGAAATTTTATTGTCCATTACTTTGAAACGAAGCAAGATACTAAGCTCTAGTTTGCGCCATTCTGTTTCTCTTTTAATAAGCGTTTCAATTGTGTATTACATGACCTACCTTTATATTGGAAATTTTAAAAAAATCTACCCCTACCCCCCTCAAGCCCCCCAAAATCAAAAAGGTTGAGATATGTCAAACAATTTGTCCTGTTATGTAACACAAGATATATTCAAAGTTTTGTTAACTTATTTTCAGTAAGGAAAATAATAAAGGGACTTTATGAACACTCTGTATATGCATATATACAATCCTCTGTGAAATAGGAAGTTTCAAACTCTGTTGGTCACAAGTGTGACATAAAACTCATTTATATTTAATTTCTGTGTACCTGTGATTCGCTACCTTACCAACTATTGAACATTAATAACTTAACTAAGGTTGTATATACGCCTAACTGTATCATGTAGTTACTTATATGAGACTACAAACGTAAATATGTAGGCCTACACAGCCTACACGCACATTTTATAATATTCACAAGTCGAACATTTAACCTCATTCGATAATTGTAGTTTAATTTTCTTAAATTTTGTCACCTTATTCTTAATAAATATTTCACCACTGAACCAAATCACAAAGTTTAAAAACTTAATACAGGTTTAATAATTACTTCATAAAGGCTACATTGACGGTTTTCTGTAAAGGAAAATAAGTAAAAACATTGATCATCTGTATAATTATTGAAAACACACGTATTTATTATTTATGTATTCATTATTAGGTCTGCCTTATAAATTGTATTATTTTAAATTGTTTCTAAACATGTGTTTCATTTACTCCTTCATAACTGATGGTTAGCAAATGTTTCCTAACGAGAAATTAATATGAAAACTAACGAACAGTTTACTTGTTTAACTCAGATGCAAAAAATAAAAGCTGCATACTACACACAATCAGATGTGTTGCAATGTTTTTAGATTGTATTGCAATACTTTTATAATTAAAATTAACTTCTTTTAAAATTATTACTAATTCTGGGTAAATATGCTATAAATACATAAACAGATAAATACGACAACCAGAAATATTTCTAAAGCAAAAGCAAAAGATCAAAATATTATCCAACAAAATTGTTTGAATTTAAAAATTAAACAAAAATAAATACAATATAAAATGGTAAACAGATGTTTTGTCTGCTTTTCAGAGCGTTTGTTCGCGCTTATCTCCAAAATGTAAAACCCTATTCGGATGTGGTTTTTAGTGTTGTATTGAGATACGCTTGGGCTATCGTTAAGTTGAATCAGTTTACAAATGACAAATTTAATTTAATTATGTTTTAACTAACTGCGCTGTGTATACAAAACCCAAACTGACAGTATGTATCAAAATTGCATAAACGCGCCTGGAAGTCATCGGCACAAAATGTTGATCATCGTAATAGGTGCATTGCCCCCGTTACAGACAAAGTTGTAGCGGTCTTAGTTCAGGAAATTTACAGGCGTGACATTTTGTTGCGTACTAACGATGATCGTCTACAATGTCTTTTTGAAACATACCGAAGTTATGAGGCCGTTCTTTATTTATTGAGACGCGTACAATTCTAAAGGTTGCGTGGATAATACATGTTTGCGCATAGGAAATCGCATGCACAGCTAGTAGTGAATAAACAGTTAAATAAAATAAGAAAAACTATTTACTAAATAATTATGTCATGAATATGTAATACATACTGACCTTAAACGCCTTTCTAAAATTCTTTGACAGCATTGCGTACAGCACCGGGTGTAAGACATTTCCAAGTGTATTTAAACCATAAACTATAACCATGACTACTTTTGCGACAGCAAATTCATCGTCAAGATTCAACATCCTCTTAACGTATAATTCAGCAGAACTCGGAGCCCAGCAGATAATGAACTGCAGAGAAATCAACGCTAAAACCAAATGTGTGTTATTCATTATCAGTAAAGTTATTGTTAGTTAATGATGGATGTTGAATTTAATTATAATTACTTGCTTGGACATTTGCCATCATTTGAGTGTTAAATTATCAATGTGTGTTGTGTTTGATAATTTAACACACAAATGATGGCAAATGTCCGAACAAGTAATTATAATTTGTTTTTAACTAGTAAAGTGTATGCGCTCTATTACGTTATGTTGTAAATCACTAATTTGTAGTAAGTGTATTTTGTTTGTTTTTTTTATTACTTTTTACCGTACCCGTGTTTGTCTTGGAAAAGGCTTTGCTAAAGTGATGTAAAAATCACTAATATAAAAAATACATTTTTAATTTTATAATCACCACTTTATGCGTGACCAGGATGTAATTGCTAGCAGGAGTAGTCGTTGCCAGCAGGAGTAGTAATTGCCAGCAGGAATAGTAATTGCCAGCAGGAGTAGTCACTGCCAGCAGGAGTAGTCACTGCCAGCAGGAGTAGTAATTTCCAGCAGAAGTAGTCATTGCCAGCAGAGGTGGAGTAGTCATTGCCAGCATAAGTAGTAATTGCCAGCAGAGCAGGAGTCGTAAATGCCAGTAGGAGTAATCATTGCCAGCAGGAGAAGTCATTGCCAGCAGGAGTAGTCACTGCCAACAGGAGTAGTAATTGCTAGCAGAGCTGGAGTAGTCATTGCCAGCATAAGTAGTCATTGCCAGCTGAGCAGGAGTAGTAAGTGCCAGCGGAGTCATTGCCAGCAGAGTCATTGCCCAGCTGGAGTAGATCTTCGAAAGCAGGAGTAGTCATTGCCAGCAGGAGTAGTAATTGGCAGCAGAGTCATTGCCCAGCTGGAGTAGATCTTCGAAAGCAGGAGTAGTCATTGCCAGCAGAGGCATTGCCAGCAGGAGTAGTCATTGCCAGCAGAGGCATTGCCAGCAGAAGTAGTCATTGCCAGCAGAGTCATAGCCAGTAGGAGTAGTCACTGCCAGCAGGAGTATGAATTAAATAAACATGAATCGGTGGATAATGAGAGTTCACTGAACTTAAACCATACAGTGAACTTCGATCAAAACAACCTATTTTTCCTAATTAGGCTTACATACATAATCATCTAATTGCTGCAACCTTGATTTCCGCCAGTATGTTTGAGGTTCATTCCACGTCTGTGAGTATAATCTACCTTATATTATTTTGTACGAACAATATTTTACACCTTAGACACCTCTCCTGTATATCTTAAGAGTAATATTAGCAAAGTTCTAGGTCTTTTGGCACATAGCCCTAGTTCAGTTTCTAGAACATTCTGAACCTTCCTGAATATTCTGTAACATTATATAACAATCTGGAATGTTCCTAAAGATTGTATAATAATATATAACATTCTTGAACCTTCTGTAAAATTCTGTGGAACATTCACGTACATTCTAATCAGTCTCGGACACTTAGCCACCTATTTTCCAGTTGCTCAGCGACTTCCCAACAAACGTCCAATTGTGTGATGATCTCTTTTGACACCCATATCTCAGAAAACTACCCCTACCTCTAGAATAAATACTGAAGATGGAGTTCCATTCCGAAACCCCTCTAAGTAAGACGAAACAAGTTACATGACGGAACCAAATTAAGGTAATAATTTAGGTATTATTACTTTATGTATTCTAATAGTGATTTGGGCACAGACAAATTAACCTAAAATAAAAATATTTTACCTGCTATTTTAATGCTCTTATCAGTCAATTGTTGTTCATTGTTGCTGCAAGATTGCCGCATCTTTGACGACTTCCTAATACTCAAGACAATACAGATATATGCTGGCAATATAATACACATAGGAATGATGATCTTCACAATTATTTGTAAATTAGCATATCCAATGGGCAAGGTATATATTTCATCATAGGTGTCAAAATAAATCGCATACATTTCCTGTAAAAACATAAATATCTCACTGTTTGTGACATTATATACGTGCAAAAATATATTTTAAAAATTAACAAAAATATTTGTATAGACAAATATAACATAGCCGCGACTTCTTTTTATTCTTTTTTCGTGTTTCGGAATTCTTACTTCATCTTCAGTGATGGTTTCGAGTTGGATACTATATTTGATATACAAGCATTGAAAGACAGTAGGTTTTAATATGGAAGACAAACTACAATTCTCCTTTAATACGCACTAAGAGGCAATCAATATACAAGGCAGAGTATCTCATGGGTCACTTTATGAGTGTAAAACCGTAAATAACGTGTTTTAAATAACGTGTAGACGACATCGGAAGAGCGGCAAAATGAATAAACAGAAGTCACGTTACAAAAACAAAAATAACGCAAAGTTTTTGTTATGATTGTAAATTTAATGCTAATTAACCCTTAACTGCTATACCCTAAAATACTAACTTAACTGTTATGCGACGTCTGTCAGACGTCATTTTTTTGGAGGGGGGTAAGGAGGTTAAAAAAATGATTTACATATTTTTCGGGGTTGGTTTATTGTTTGTAAACTATATTACTACAGAAATATACAAAAACATGAATTCTAAAAAAGTTTACAAAATCCCAATCTCTTGCCAAAAAGAAAAGTGTTTTTTATGTAACCTTTTTTCCAAATTTTTACTTATTGGTTTTAAAGCACATATTTTGCGAAACACGTAATTATACCATTTTAAAATATGTAAAAATAATCTTTTAAAAATAATTTCAATCTAAATTTTTTTCATGGTAGCTTAATATACAAATTTGAAAATTGTAGTTAAAAAACAGAAATTTACATAGGCTATACTAGACTAAACAAATAATACACAATTTTACCATCAAAATTTTATTTATTAGTTTTTAGTAAAACTCAACAAAGCTGACAAAAGTGTTAAATATGCTTTGAGTCTATTCCAGGCACCTTATGCACACTTTCCTCGA
>JAGFPH010003594.1:43286-78878 GCA_018207615.1 Philaenus spumarius | reverse complement strand
ACCTTTACTCAACTGAAAGGTACTGGGCGTGACCGGTATTTAGGTGGTGGGGGAGGGTGGTAAAAAGAGAGAGAGAATTTGCCGCCGTCTGAGAGACGTCGCTATAACAGTTAAGGGTTAAAAAAGAATCTTAGACTTTGATATTAGCACAAATATAAATATTGTGTAAACAAATATTATGTACTAGCTGGGTGCCCGTGCTTCGCTACGGGTTAAGCTCGATAGCAAAAAATATCAATTTCAAAGGCATCCCGTATACTCTTTGTTAATACGCTATTTACACTATGTACTACTTTCTTAGCTTAAGTGTATAAAATATTAATCTTTTAGTTTTATTACTCCTTGTCGAAGGACAGCCTTTTTATATGCTTATTTAAAGGACCTCATTTCAAACGCTTTTTACTTTTTAATAACCTTAAATGCAAAATATTTTAAAATCCCGTCTTATTGAACATCTAGAGTATAAGGGGAACCACTATTTTAAATCTTAACTTAATACGTTTGGTAGTTTTTGAGAAATAATGATCATCGGCCAGTCAGTGATATTTGGATTTTTGTTATGTTTCTAACGCTTTTTATTTTTTAATAACCTTAAACGCAGAATATTTTAAAATCCCGTCTTATTGCACATCTAGAGAATAAGGGGAACCACTATTTTAAGTCTCAAGTTAATATGTTTTGTCGTTTTTGAGATGTAGTGATCATCAGTGAGTCAGTGGTATTTTGATTATATATATATAGATTAAGAATTGCATTCACTAACAAACCAAGCTTATATTTACTCCTATTATAAAAAATTAATTATGAAAATAAACTTAGTTTTCATGTAGAAAACCGATAAACCTGGTAAAATAAAATGCAACACCATCATAGACAAGATAATATTCCAGGATTAGTTAAAATTTGAAAGCAAGAAAACCTAGCGGGATAAATAAACTCCGACTCGGAAAAATGTGCAAGTACAGAACTTAAAAAAATAAATATTATAACAAATGCAACGCTTCGTACAAGACAAATGTTTTAAAAAACTGTCTATGTAAGTTAGTTCATATATTGAGACTCAACCATAGACAAATACAATTAAAGAAATTGGCATTCAGATGAGACTGTATAAGGTAGTTTTATATACTTTTATACATTTCAAGACGTTGACGCATTAACTATAAGGATACAATTTAAAATACTAAACACATTACAACACATTTTATTGTGAGTTGTATTCAATAGCAAATGCTATCAAACAACTACATGATATTATTCATTCATTCCATAAACAATTGCACCTAAATGTAAATAAATAAAATAAATATAAATCTATGATTAGTGTCGACATAAGCTCGAGGCCTGTGCAAGGTCGAGAGTCGTGCACAAAACAACTATGCAATAATAACTGTTATGGAAAAAATAGAGGAGTAAATGTTCAAAAATTCAATATAAAAAATGGTAAAAAGTATCAAGTTAGCACTAGAACAACAAAGTCACTGCAGTCTTCCCACAAATATACACTTACACAAAATCAGACGCAGAGCCCAAGATCAAAAATAAAAAAGCAAAATGTAAACATATAGAGTGACATAACTTTATGCAAACTGCGAAGAAATGATCCATCAGCTTGCTTTTTATAACCTTCAAATTTTTAATTTTGAAATAGTCTCAGGTTCCTTCTAATATTACGTAAATCGATCTGTGATACGTAATATAAATTAGTGTTGGATACAGATCTGTAAAGCCAATCAGTTTTTATACCCACTGATTGAGAATATCGTGTAAAATGTAATTGATTCGAAATGGCAAAAATTATGGCCTCACAATAATCCCTTCCTAACTCCCCCGACCTTAAATGAGCTTGCTTTTTATAAGCTTCAAATTATGAATTTTGAAATAGTCTCAGGTTCCTTCTAATATTACGAAAATGGATCTGTGATACGTAATAAAAATTAGTGTTGAATATAGATCTATAAAGCCAATCAGTTGTTATACCCAACTAGCTGGCCCGATCCGGCTTTGCACAATAGACAAATCGAAGTTAAATGTATATTAACAAAAAATATATTATATCAGTAAATATTTTACACTATGTATTTCTTATAAGGATGGTTAGCCCCCCCCCCCCCCTAAACCTCCTCTAAAATTTAGATTTGTTTTGAAAACCTTTCTTAGCGAGCACATATGGCCCTAAGGGAAGTTACATACCAAATGTCATTCCAATTCGTTCAATGGTTTTGGAGAAATCGTGATTTAGTAACTTTGACCCCTCTAAGATTTCAAATTTGTTAAACCCTTTCTTATCAGCACCTACGGTCCTAGAGGAAGCTACAAACCAAATTTCATTCTAATCTGTTCAGTAGTTATAGAGAAAGCGTGATTCGGTAACTTTGACCCCAAACCCCCCTAAAATTTCGAATTTTTTGTAAACCTTTCTTAATGAGCACCTATGGCCCTAGAGGAAGCTACATACCAAATATCGTTCCAATCCGTTCAGTAGTTTTAAAGAAATCGTGATTTAGTAACTTTGACCCCCCAAACCCCATACAATTTTTAATTTTGTTAAACCCTTTCTTAGTGAGCACCTACGGCCATAGAGGAAGCTGCATACCAAATTTCATTCCAATCTGTTTAATAGTTTTAGAGAAAGCGTGATTTAGTAACTTTGACCTCCCCCAAACTCCCCTAAAATTCGAATTTTTAAAAACCTTTCTTGGTGAGCACCTATGGCCCTAGAAGAAGGTACATACCAAATTTTGTTCCAATCCGTTCAGTAGTTTTTGAGAAATCGTGATCAGTGAGTCAGTGGATTTGGCTTTTATATTTATACTGTAGATGATTGTACAGAATATCGTGTAAAATGTAAATGATTCGAAATAGAAGAAATTTAATTTGATTTTTTACGAACAAATAGTATTTTTCACAAAAAGTTGTTTGATATTTAAAGACATTAAAATAGTCACACAGCTTCTCATTTATACTGGCTGTATTTTTATATTAGGCAGCGCCATTCTCACAACCAATCTCAGAATGGCATTTAAATTAGACAAAATTGGTTTTGCAGGCTCATCCCAACACAGTTACCACTACCCCCCCCCCCCCAAAAAAAAAAACTAAAAAACTAGCAATTAATAATATTCTATTTGAAAGACTTAAAAAAATAAAATTTACCAACTTATGTAAACGTTTGTCAACCACTGCCTTAAGTATTTTACACTGCATAAATGTAAAGCTTACCTCTGACAAAGATATTACAAAGGACAGCGCCCAAATAGTGACGTTTATTTTAACAGCTCTGTTATAGGTGGAAATCCTACGCCCAAGGAAAGGATGGCAAATAGCTATATAACGGTCGATTGTAATGAAAACTGCAGTCCAAATTCCAACCTTCGCACTAGTTTCTTCTGCGATTACATTAAACAAAAAATAAAGCACCCTGAAAACATTTTAGCATGTATTAACAATTTAAATCCAAGCAAAAGCTTAATTACTTATGTAACGGTGATAATCTTAATTTGTTTAAAGTTATTGGTAAAAAGCAACATCATTAATATAATATTATGAACTAAAACAAGTTAGTTGCCGTTTAAAAAACAAAAACCCTTTCCTACTACCCCCATAAGGTAACGTGAGTTTTATGTTTTTACATTTTAATTCTTGGAACTAAATGAAAACAATTTGTGTTTAGGTCTTTGTTTATGATTGCTTATATATTAGTCGAATTTCTTTACACCTCAGAATCCAGTACCTTCATTTGCTGTTCAACCTTACGGCCTTGGGTTATGGACTGCGTTTTGCGAGTTTAAAAACTAGGAGCTGCTTCGCTTCGCTCGCACCAAAAACGATTCACGAATTTGCCTACCGGCCAACAGCTTTGGATCATAAGGTGCCCTCGCGGTAAATTTTAACCTGGTACTGTAATCGAATTTTACGTTTTGGTTGATTTTGGGGGAACCAAAAGATAAGATCGTGTAAAGAAAAACAAAAGGTGCTGAATAGACTCCTATATTTATATTTTTAGATAAAACCCTAAAAACGATTTATTCTAGGGACTTTGATCGGTGTTCACTGACCATTCCCGACCTTAGGTCTCACAATACGAGTCACTGCAATAACTCATCACTCCTATGGAAATTCGCTAAAAACATCCAAGTGTAATTAGGCCTACTTAGTTTTACTTTTCAATATGTTTCTTTAACAAAATATTTGAAACCATCATTTACTAACGTTAAAACAATAATTTACTTAACAAAACAGCTGGCTTTAAAAAATTAGAATTTAAGAGAAAACTACTTTAATTTTTATATTTACAAAATTGAATCCCTATTTGGGCAAAACGTGCGCAAAGTGGGAAGATGGATAACAGCTATTTATCTCAAATTATACATTATAAATTGTTCTGCCGCTGCTGAAAAGTAGTTCTTTGAAATTTGAAGTTTCCAAATTGTTCAACACAGCACCATAACGTTTGGTAATGGCGTATACTGTGGTTTTAGTCTCACAAGCTGTAATTGGAATTGATATTTATGTACCGTTTCTAATAAATCCGGTACTTCGTAGGTTTAAACACTTTTGCTTTCAATAATCCAATAGTTCTATCTTGCCAATCTACATTGAGCTTACTTTAGCCGTATAATGTGTAATTAAAATTTCTCTAATGAGTTCTTCTTCCCGACCTTACTATGTTAATATTTTTTCAGATTAAAAGTTAAAATAATTTTAAAATATCAAAATACGGGGTATTATTACAGATGTGGGTGATCAGATGTTGTAACAGAAATGTAAAAAAACTTAACGTTTTCCTTTATAAACAAAGAGACTTTACTGTTGGCGGAAAATCAAATTTTAACAATCTAAAACAATTATTACTGAACAGACAACAAAACTAAAAATAAACTGGGGAATTAACGTAGGCAAGTGCAAGACATTTTACGGAGGTGGTATACCAATGTCGACAGATTTTTTTAAATTTTAAAGTGGTACTAGAAATTAAAAAGATTGATAGTTGATGACTTTTTTTAGAAAACTAAGTCGTGCCACCAAGTTGACAAATTGGAAACATACTCTCTTTTGTTTAGGTGTTGCAATTCTGTTATACAAAACAATGCAGTTGGTAACAGTATAGACAAAAATAAAAAATAAAACCGTTATTTGTGTGTTTGACAAAGCATTGGCGCAGGCAACCAGACGTTACGGATCGTGTCGTTCAGCAGGGTATTTCGATTCAAAGAAATATTTTCACCTATAATCTACATTGTTCGTTTACGTATTTCAATATCGTGTCACGATGTCACGCAACCAACACTTCGTATGTTCGATCACAACGTTGTGAACATTAATTCTTCATTTATTGTTTTCATTCATTGCAAATTATACGTCTCACTGAAGATAATTTACTAACCAACGTTTCTAAAAGATTTATAAACTTGTTTCACTCATTTTGTTCAGTAAATTTATTGTTTACATTTTTGGTGTCAGTGAGGTTTTTATTTTCTTTGTTTTAGTGCAAACACAACGAAAACGGTTAAATTTAACATTTACTTTTTTAGTTTTCTTTTAGTCATAATTCCTGAAATATTTTTTCTCGCAAAAATTATTGTATTTATAATGTCAGTTTAACTTGTACTTTCAGAATGGAAGAAACCTTTTCCATTACCTCTGGCCACCCTCATCTGCAAAATAACCTTATGCAGTAACAATAAGCAATCTCTAACAGCTGTTATATTACATTGTATTATGTTTAATATGTTATACTAACAATAGAAGTTCATTACGAATAAATATCGTAGAAAGGAATGTTATTCGTGCCATGGACTGTAGGATATCTGAAATAGCTAAACTAAACACATACACATTGGGAGAAGTCTGCAGATAGTTGAATTTCAAAATAGAAGCACATATAAGTAGACTTCCTAGTATAGTAAATAATATACAAACTGATAATATAAGTATGTAAAGTACAGCAGAAAATTGTGAGATCAACATTTCAAGGTAACCATTATCTTGTAACGTAACTTTCTCGGAGCGTTGATCTGGTAAAAGTGTCAGTGTTAAATCAATGCCAGGAGAGATAGTGTAATTGTTAGGTTTATTAACAATTGAGTTTTGTTTTGCAATCAACGTCATGATTCTTGAGTGGATCAATTTGTCTTGGTTTTCTGTCACTTTAACAACAAAGCGTATAGTCCGATTAGAAGATAAAACATAGTAACCAGGAACTGCACAGTTAAAATCCTCAACTTTAAAGAATTCCTTGTCGTCGTCGGACTGTACCAACAGAGTCAACGTATTGTAGAGGTGCAATACTGCTGCTGTATCATTATACAACTCTTCAGGAAGATATAATGCAATGTTACTATCATCGTGAACCATAAAATTCCAGTCGTCAAGGTTTTTGTAAACAAGTGTCTTTGTGTCTTCCGTGTAGTTAGACCCGGACTCTGATGGAACTGCTGACACTTTCAACGATTTATCAAATCTGAAATGAAAAAAATAATTAATGTTTCAAATTTATAGTACAAACTTAAATTTACTTAGCATTTCCAGGATTAAAACTATCTTTCCTGTCAGGTTCAAAATTTACTACTTACAAATATAAAATGTCTATGGATTTGAGAAAAATATTCAGGATTACTTAAAACTTCTACGTTAGAAAAATGTTGATAACCTAATTAATATATTTATTGTATTTACCTTTCTAGGCCTGTTTAATTAAAGTAACCCTTTTCTAAAATTTGATTTAGATACTTCCGTTTCATCTACACAGAGACATCATCTGGCTTCGCGTTTGTCACTAACACAAAACTTCAGACAATAAAAATACGGACACAAACATAATACACTTTAAGGGGAGTCCGAATTCATATGTAATGCAATGTCAGCCTTTTGTAACGTCCCTCAGGACTGAGATGAGGTAGAGCTGTACTTTTAATTTTATTTTGAAAAACACCCAATTTTTTAGTTCTTTGTTCAAGGATTTTACTAAATTCAGAATATCATGGCAAATATATATGTTTTTCCACATGACCACTTTTATTATGAAAAAAAGTATACACATACATTTTTATCAATGTTAAATATTTTTTTGTTAATCCTTGCAAGAGACACTAGATTATATAAAGGTTGGTATTTAGTAAAAATTTCATTTTTGTAGGAGTAGCAGAAACTGAGAAAACGTGCACCAAAGATGAAAAAACAAACTTTCGGAAAAAGTAAAAAACGCAATGTATTACACTAATCTCAAAACTTTAATACTGTCCAGCAATGTAGGACGGAGTTTCCTTGTCTTCCTGATCTTCAAAAACGTCTTCCATCTTCTTTCATTTCAAGGTCACTAAAAGCTTTTTCAGCTTTTCGAAGTAGCACTGTTTTCAAACGAGACATTGCTTTGACTAAATTTTTACCAGAATCCAGTTCCATTGATCCATAATTTGAACTTTAATTATAAAACCATCATTAAATAAAGAAATAGCAGAAAAAACACCATAAATTAGAGTTTGTAGTTGGGCAAATACTGTTTTAGGTACCGTTGACCAAATAACACTGTTCAAAGACTCATTTGGATTTTGTGTTTTGCCTTTGAGACATTTCTCAAGCAGCTTTGATTCGGAAAAGGCTTGAAATATGGGCTTTATAGCTGCCATACAAATTCAGGTAAATGGAAATTATTTTTATGTAAATAAACTGCCTTATTCAATAAACTTTGATTGTAGCGGCACCATGTGTTTCCGTCTATAGGGCAAATCTGGTGTGTTAGATTCTCGTCCGTCGACATAAAATGCAAAAATTTAGCCCATATTGCCTATCTCACTTCAGCAACACTATGGAAATTTCTTCGAATGGCTAAACCATAAAATGTCTGGAGTTTGTGTATTGCTGCTGTAGTTAGAATATTTTTTCCAGATAATGATTTCTTTAGTTTCAAAAGTCTTCCCATGCGTTTATGAACATGGCCTATACATCCTAGTTTGGCCAGCTCTATCCATACACCTTGGCTTGATTTACAGGTAAAAATGCCTTTGAGTCCCCATCTCCTAAATAATTGAGTTACCGTACACCGTAGTAACGTCAACGTCTAAACGTTTCTAAGGCACCCATCACTTCCATACCACCACTACTTCCTACATAGTTTGCAGAACAGGAATCCTCATGCTTATTTCTTTCTCTAAAAAGTCACACACAATACTTAGACATAACTGAAATGTCTAAAACCTTCCCAGTATCTACTGAAGTAACTGAAACTATGCCGTTTAGCCTCTCTTCTGGCAACTATCATCAACAGCTACACATAAGTCCTTATCTCCAGCATTTAGTGAAACACATTCTTCAACAGCTTTCCTCGTGCTATCTTTACACAATATGTCAGTAGCAGAACCAAGAACAATATCATGTTGGCGGAGGAGGGAGATTTGAACCTGCAGTAAAACCTTTACCTACACAAATTGACTAATCTCAGATTTAAATCATAATATGTTTCTAATTTATCTTCTGTATTGAAAATATTTACCTTTTCACAGTTTTCAAAACGTGTATATATTTCTGTGCAATTAGTACAAAACACTGTAAAGACTGCGTGTCAAAATTTAGATTTTGAACAAACAGCATCCTCACTAATAACCTTTCTCAATTGATTTATGTCAATAATATCATATTCTAAATATTCACTTTTACTTTCATAGTACTGAAAATTATTTCCAACTTGGTTTTGAAGAAGTTGAACTTGTAGGCCTACTTGAGTTGATAGTGTCAGGATTGAGTTTTATGGCCTAGCCTATGTTATATGTAGATACTATAGGATTAGTAAAAGATATTGTTTATTCGTTAACTACCTATATTTCTATAGCACTTATTTTGTGCTCCTGTTTTCCTTTTGTTTCCCATGGCAAAAAACTTCACAGATAACTAAATAAGGATCACTGTAGCATAGTAGCACATCGTCACAAATGATCACCAACACAACAAACAAAACCTGCACAACAGAAAACTAAATCTTCTGTCGGATGATCAACAGATGAATTTATGGTCAACAAGTGAAATACAGGTTGGCCAAGATAGTAAAACTGAATATTATAACTAAAATAATTTGTATAGTTTAAAATTGGCTAAAGCCTACAACCAGGCGCTGTGTAACTTCCAAATGACACAACTGTTGTTTGAAAAAATATGTCATATAATTTCTAATTTTACTAAAAAAAAAATGGTACCACTGTGTAGGGTAGATTTCACAGAATAATAATCAATAATAAAAAAAAGTGAAATTTTTATTTTTTTTAGTTGAACTCCCCTTGAAAAAGATAACTTGGTGATTTTTATATTTCTTATGTGTATTGTGTTTATGTGTTCGTGTTTCAATGACGTTAATGTTGTGTTCATCACAAGCGCGAAGCCTGATCATCTCTCTATAGAAACGGCCGTAGCTAAATAACATTCAGAAAAAATATGATTATTTTAAACAGACCTAATACAATAATAATAAAATAAATATATTTAGAATAATAATTTAGAGGCTTAAAATATAAAATAGAAGACCTAATTAAGCACTCGAGTAAAAGCATCGAATTTAGGGAGCGGAGCAACCTTGAGAAAACCTGCCTATGATTTTACTTTCGTAAATGGAGCGCGACTTGAATATCGCTTGTATAGGCTACACTTTCGTTTTTACTAATGAAGGTTTTACTTTTACTTTCTGAAATGTGCGTATGACATTTAAATTTGCAGAAAGCTCCAACGTACAGTAAGTAGGTAACAAAGTTCTCCTGATGTTTTACTGCTATCATCAAGTGACTCGACTGAAAATCATGTATTCGTCTTGTTTATAAGAAAATATCTTTACAATATATTTCCAATTTGTATCCCCTCCTAATTATAACATAGACATTCATAAACAATATCCTGCAAGTTACATCAAAATTATCTCAAAAATTCTATGAAAGATCCGTTATATTTAATTGGACTCTATTGGTCTGTTTCGTCCTGGTATTGCTTAACACCGTTGAGCCCTTTACTATATGGTGTTTGAGTTTTAGTTCGCCGGAAGTTACCTCCTCTCTATAATTTTGTTAAATATTTTTGGATTTATTACAATTGGATTTTAATTTGTTTTATTGAAAGTGTGGAAGATGTGAAAACCTTTGCTATATAATTGTGGTGTGTAAGCATTCTTCAAAACTGTATCAAATTGAATGGCAGTTTTCCTTTTTTGAGAAATTACATTTTGACATACAGACAGACTAGTTAGTACTCAAACTATTATTTCCGTTTTTCGTTAGTTAAAGTGGGAACAATAAATTTATAAAAATAAGTTTTACGTATTTAGATTTATTTTATAGTGTAAATTTGTAATTGCCTTTGTTCCATGTTTTAAATAAAATGGAAAGTGGCCATTTGTGTTCAAAGAACCAATTTGTATTTATTTATTTTTGTTTTGCCGCCTATGACCTACGATAAAACTACTTGCAATTAAAATTTTATGAAAATCATTTCAATATCTTGAACCTAATCTCACCTAAAATATTTCGGATTAGATTTAAAAGCATACTTACGGACATTTGCATTGTCTTTGCTTGTTTTACATACAAACGAAATTCGACATTAATATTTGTGCAGCACTCTTATTTACCTGTACAACCATTTCGTTTTTCACATTAAATGAAATTATTGTCTGAACACAAAAATAAATAAAATGTTGGGTTAGTTGTGTTTTACGAGTGGATAGAAAACAAAAACTAGATAGGTTTAGTTTTATAGGTTTTACTTCTTACAGTTTGCCATTTCAAAATTCGTAGCTCAGCTATCCAGACATTTAGCCTTGTCCAATGTTTTTTTATAAAATAACAATTCTTGAATAACTAATAACTACATCTACAATTCCCTCCACAAAATGTACAATAACAATTACTGCACGACATTCTCTAGTTATGAATTATTTTGCAAAAAAACATACACACAGACGAAAATGTAAGCACAATAGAACCATGTTTATTTTGTGACATATGTTTGTCTTGATCACCGGAACAAATCCACCACTCAGGAGTTTTCGGACATTCAGTATATAATTTAATGTCATAGAAATTGTAAAACTTGGTTCAGGCTGTGTTTCTATTGTAGACCAATAGGAAGTTATAAGTTCTTTCGATTTTCACCGCCATTAGAAAAACATAAAATTAAAGTTTACATGTGTTTTGGCTTTTGGTATGGTAATATTTTTTTAAATTTTTGAATTTGTTTTAAGAATACATAGACCAATAAAAAATACAACTGAGAATGTACAGGTAGGTAGATGGTACAAGTTAAATACATTTAACAGAACTTCTTATTCAAATAGAAATTTGCAATTATTTCCTAGTTGCGTAATGGAAGTAAACTACATAATTCAAGTTAAAAGTCAACTACATGGAGTTACATCAATTAACAGTCAACTATATGGAGTTACACTGATTTAAATAAAAATCCGAACCACAAAACAAGGAACAAAAACTATAACTAAACAACTAAATTGTAAGTTAAGTTTAATACCTTACCCTTATGTAGGCCTACATTTCGAGTGTTAAAACCCTCTGAGGATGATGACCATGCCATCGAAATGTACAGAAGGGTAAGGTATTAAACTTAACTTACAATTTAGTTGTTTAGTTATAGTTTTTGTTCCTTGTTTTGTGGTTCGGCTTTTTATTTAAATCAGTGTGATTTTATCGCCACAGTGCTATTTTATTTGTTTAATATATGGAGTTACATCAATCAACAGTCAACTATATGGAGTTACATCAATCAACATTCAACTATATGGAGTTACATCAATTAACAGTCAACTACAAAAAAATAAAATAAACCACTAACCGTTGAACAAATCACTCAAGTAGTTCATCTTATTTAATTTAAAATACTGAAAAATACGTAATATGTGTGAGGAACCTTTGCTTTATAAGTACAGTACAGAGATCGAAATAGTCACGACCAACACCTATAATTCGATTTGTAGCATGCAATTTCACCATTAATGTTTAAATAATCAACATTTCAAAGAAATTCGATCACAAACTATAACAATATAATATGTAACAATAGATGTTTGACAAATAATACAGTAACTTAGGTTAGGTTTGGTTAGGTTAGGTTAGGTTAGGTTTGATTTGCTTTTACTTAATCTAAAACTCTGTTAGTTAAGAATAATAATTAACAGTGAACATGTTTCGTTAATACTTCTTTGTGTTTGCTTCTAGTTTGTTAATAATATAACCTAAAAAATCTGTTATAAAGAATAATAAACGGATTCTTATATAGCTTATGATAAAAACAGATGTTTTATCTGTTAAAGGCCTTTGAGTGAACCCCCAAATTTTAACTATTTTGATGCTTTAAAATACAAATTCTTCTAAACCTTTCCTTTGTGTCTTTATGATCCCTTAAGAATATACCTATAAATTTGTATCTTAAGTATTTTTTGCTCTACGTTGACTCTATATAGTCTAGACAAAACCGGTTTTAAATATAGTGCTAATATCCACCGGAGATTTATATCAGTGCTAATATATTATGAGCATGTAATGGACGCACTAATATACCATAAGTTCAAAACATATAATAAATAAATGTTCAATGCAGAAGTATAGTAAGAATTAAATGAAAACATGTAGTCAAAGTTTCGGTTCTTCAATGGGATATGGGCGTACGTTGAATGATTCTCGCAAACTAATTATGAGTAGATACACAAACTTTCAACCGTATAAATATCACTAGCTGACCCGTACGGCGTTGCCCGTGGTGGTTGGTATTATCAGTCTTTTTAACGTAATTGTATTGTTTTTAAGTGTTCAGTCAGTGAGTGGTATTTGGATTTTATATATATAGATCTTAAATAATACAAGCACTATTGTCATAATAATAAAAGATCTGAAATTATGATTTTAGTAACTTTGATCCCCCCAAACCCCTCCTAAAACTTAGAAATGTTTCATACCCTTTCTTAGCAAGCGCCTATGGCCCTAGAGGAAGCTACATACCAAATTTCATTCCAATCCGTTCGGTGGTTTTGAAGAAATCGTGATTTAATAAATTTGACCCCCCCAAACCCCCCCTAAAATTTCGATTTTTTTCTAACCCTTTCTTAGTGAGCACCTATGGCCCTAGAGGAAGCTACATACCAAATTTCATTCCAATCCGTTCGGTAGTTTTGAAAAAATCGTGATTTAATAACTTTGATCCACCCAAACCCCCCCCCTAAAATTTTGAATTTTTTCTAACCCTTTCTTAGTGAGCATCTGTGGCCCTAGAGGAAGCTACATACAAAATTTCGTTTCAATCCGTTCGGTAGTTTTTGAGAAATCGTGATGAGTGAGTGAGTGAGTGGTATTTCGCTTTTATATATATATAGATTTTCGGCTACAAAAGAATATAATTTATTAAAGAAAGTCTTATTTGATTTTCATACAAAAGGGTGCTACAAAAAGGATGCGCACCATTCCCAAATCTCGTTTCTATAGAACGAGACAAAGAAAAGCCATTGCGTTTTTATTTATAGACTCTAAACCGTTCCAATATTGAAAGCGCTCAATCAAATATAAACTGCGTATTTCCCCTTGTATAAAGTAAACTCGTTATAAGACACTTCAACTGTCAATACTTCGTGCTTTTAACAATTGATTAAAATTTTATCCAGCTATTTTAATAAACGTCCAGCTATTTTATTCTATTTTTCAAATCAAAAGCTTTAACACTTGATAAAAACAAATACTGAAATTTACCTTGTTATAAATAGTTTTGCGTTGTTCGTATTTCAATTATTATTGACACATTTTAATCCTCTTTGAATGTTTACAACTATGCACTCCATCATTAATTATCAGAATTAACTACAGTATAAAATATTGTTCAACAAAGTCATTACAGTTAGGTGTACTTATATTCGTTACATTTATGTATTCATTTTGTTTACTATGGTGGAAATGAATATAAATAATCTTAATTTTTCTACCAAAAGTGAGTGAGTTAGTGGTATTTCGATTTTATATATATAGAATTTTTATAATAATTTTTTTAAAGGTGATTACAAAAACTTAACACAACTTGATTTTTTATTTACTCTTGTTAATATTTTAAATTACATTTTAAAACATATATCTTGTTAAACATATTTATTTACCATAATTGATGACAACCACTAAACACCATAGTTTATGTAGGCCTATGTGTATAAATTAATGTTTAGACTTTGTCCTCTATAGGCTCTAAACTTTGTAGTCATTTTGACTGAATTCACAGAAAAAAATCACATTTTATCGATAGTAATGCAAGCAGTGTTAATACAATTACTCTATAATTTTACGATATACACTAATAAAGAAGCCTTTACGAAATTTACTAAAAATTGAGTGTTCTGTTTTTTCCATTACAATTACTATAGTCTGAGGTATTTAAATTAGGTTGCTACCCCAAACAATAAATTGTAATTGCACCAACTACAAACAAGGCACAAAGCTATAATTATGTATTATTGTGCCTAAGTTATAAAAAAAAATTCAATTCGATTACTTAAGCCAAAAGGACGTAATTTGATAAGCAACCTTAAAACTAAATAATAATTCATAAGTTTACGATTTCCATATGGTCAAAACAAATTTTACTTAAAATTTAACAACTTACACATATTAATACCAGAATTGTTTAGTGAATATGACGCGTGTAATCAAAGAGCATAAAATGGGGTTGCCACCGCTGTACAATAAATATATAGTTCGGACTAACATGCGCTAAAACGGTGTAATATTGTTTTTTAAGTTATATAAAATCAATTAGTTATACCAAAGTAATGGAATGATATATATAAGCTTAAAATTAAATAATAAATCAAATGTGATAGCAAAATATATAAAATAAATTTCATTAAAATTAAACACTTCACTTACAAGTTTAATACTCGTGCGACCGCTTGCCCTGATCATAAGAAATTGATTTTAACCACAAGGCACTTCAAAATAATTGTTCAATGCCCTCACTAAATTGCGCTCATTAAATTAACCTAAGTACATATTTACATAGTCAAATCAAGCAATAGCGAAGCGTTACCTGGTCAACTAGTCTATATAATAAAAATGAATTTCTGTTCCTATGTAAGTGCATCACTTGAAAACGGCTGGACCAATTTGGCTATTTTTTGTTTTAAAATTTTCATAATAGTCCAAACTAGGGTTTTACATAAAGACAAATTTAAAAAGTTTTCTGAAAAAGTTTCAAATTTGGAAAAAACTAAACAGCCTCTTTTATATGAACTCGAGACCATAACTAACTCACGAAAACAGATGTTCTAATAAAATGCTTGGTAACACATGTTTGTTTACATTCATTACTATAGCAACTTTACTTAACGTTTATAATCAGTTTATTATTCTTCAAAACCATCAGCTTTTTTAGGTTAGATTGACCGACTTAAAGCAAAAACAAAAATCAACTAAAAATGCTTACTATATTTTAATCCAATTCAAACATTTGTTGTTACATAATATATAAAAAACAGTTGAGTTGGATAAAAACCTGAACATAATTTTAGGTTAGGCCTACAATGAACCAAAACACGTTTATTTGCAACCAATTGGGCTAATTTAGAATCAGTTTGTTTACAATTCTTCACAACTATCAGTTTTTTTTAGGTTAGGCAAAAGGTTTACTGTATTACACTATCTATAAAGGTTTATAAACTATAAATGTAAATTTGTGTAGAGTATTATTAATTGGCATAAAAACCATTTTGCAATTCGATCACTTAGTCAATGTAATGAAATGGAATAACTACCCTTTAAATTAAATGAAGCAATAGCAAAGCATTGCTGGGTCCATTAGTTTGAAAATAAAAACAACATATAGTTTTTTTTTCAAATTGAAAAGGCCGTTGATCTGTAACTACAGTATATTTTTATTTTACAACTTTCTGAAGATATTAATTAAAAGGGGTAAATAGAAAAAAAAAACACAAACTAAAAAAATACTTTATCATTTAACCAAAATACAGTGGACATTACTAAACACTACTGTGATGTAAATCTAATTTAAAAGTTGTGTTTAGTATGTTTATATGTTACAAAGTGTACTACAAACCTAAAGAAAACATGTTTTCCGTGAACGAATTTTGCGTTTAGCGTCAGATGTCATAAATATGTCCTGAAGTTCAGATCTGGGACTTATTTCATTTAACTTGTCTACTCATTTAACATTAAATATATAGCACTATTAAATAAAATTATTGTTGTTTAAAAAATATATAAAATAGATCATTGTTATTTATTACTTCATGACATGTCAAGTTTGAAATCAATAGGTCAAACCATTCTCTATATATCAACTATTTTGTAAAGAAACACATACAGACAGGCATACGACAAAGTAAGCACCTCCATGTTTATAGGCCTACTATGATCAAAGTAACAAAAGAGGACCAGATACTTTCGGGAATACTAAAATGCAATCCTGTCTTCTTAATGTCTTGAGATTATTTTTGAATTTGTCTAATCTAGTTATAAACACATGGATGAAATAACCTTTATTTAAAAAAAAAGTACAACCCTCAACAACCTACTTATTCCTAATATTAAAAAATTAATAACCTACTTTGATTTTAAAATAACCATATAATTTTCCAGATCTTTTATTGTCCATTACTTTTAAACAGAGTAAGATACAAAGCTCTAGTTTGCGCCATTAGGTTTACCTTTAATAACCTTCACAATGGTGTGTTACATGACCTACCTTTACATTTGAACTTGTTGACCCCCTTGCTAAACCCCAAAAAAATCATATAGGATCAGATAGGTCAAGAAATTTGTCCTGTTAAACAACACAAGATATATACAAAGTTTTGTTAACTTATTTTCAGTAACAATAATAAAGTAGAGGAGTTAAAGAGACTTTATGAGACTCTCTGTATTTATGTTTTAAAAGTTATTAGAAACACTTTAAAAACTAAATATTTCTGTACACTTTCTAATAATTTAATATAAATTTTGAATCGTATGCACTTGTATACCACTTTATTTACCACAAATGATGACCGCCAATACACTATATTTTTTAAATGAATATTAATAATCCTTTTGTGTACTTACCCTAGGAATAACAATCCAATAAAAGTAATCCTTATTAAGTTACACATGTCGGAATAAGTTTAACTAATATCTACATTACGGAAAACTATGTTGACTATTCAAGACAACCAAAGATACTGTCCTTCCCTGAGTGTGTATGTACAAATGCATAGTTCAGTGCGTGCGGAGTTTCTACTGGATGACCGAACCATTATCTCTTCGTATGTCTGTTATCTTCCGTTATCATATTCCGTGCTCAAGGTCGTGTTAATGTACGTATAGTTAAACATACTATTTAATTAAAGTATTAGCATTATCCTGACCTAGTATTTATGTGTTCGTGTTTGACCATATTATGATGTTAAAAGTCAAGGTTTGTTTGTTATGACGCAAAATTTCTTCATATTCAGGGTCGTGCAAAAGTCTGTAATATGTTAAATAATTTGGAAACTATTTATGTCCAATCCTGATGGTATTGGGTTAACAATTTTACCTCAGGTTGATGGCTGTGTTAAATAATAAATTTTAAATTAATACTGAAGCAGAAATAAAAAGCTGTAAATGTTGTGAGTATTTTCATCCATCATAATTAATTCAAAGCCAGAGGCTTGACACAAAGACACGCATTTGTTTTGTTTAAGTATATGCAGTATTAATAACATGATAGTGATGTATATGACTCGGTTGGTTGCACGGGTAACATAAAACTCATTTATTTTGAATAGCTGTGTGCCCGTGCTTCGCTGCGGTAACGACTTTTGAACATTAATAACGTCTAGTTTAAGGCTACATCACACATACAAAATAAGAAAACAAATATGTATGGGTTAATTCAATAGCTGTTAGCGTTAATTTATTCACGACACGCACCGATGAAATGGACATTGTGCTTCCTTGTTTTGTAAGTTGTGTTAAAAAAGTTTACTTGGTAATACCTCTGAAATGGACATTATACTTCCTAATTTTTTAAGTTGTGTTTTACCTGTATGGGTTAATTTAGTAACGACAAGCACCCCGGTGAAACGGACATTGTGCTTTAAACTCATTTCGTAAGTTGTGTTAAAATGGTTTACTTGTTAAAACCTCTGAAATGGCCACTACACTTCAAAATTTTATAAGTTGTGTTATAGCTGTATGGGTTCATTTTGTCACTACAAACACTGATGAAATGGACACTGTGTTTCCTCATTTTGTAAGTTGTATTAAAATTATGGACTTGGCGGTCCTAGTATTAAAACAATCAAATTTTAGATTAATCCAATTTAAACAACGATTTATATTCATTACAGTTTTCACTTCTGTCGGCAGTCCTGGGACTGCTTTCTTTAACTTTTGTTGCACGAAACAATGCTCTTGAACTATAATATTTTGTTAGTTCTGTTCATTGGAGAATATATTAGGGGTCGCTTGATTTATAATTGGATATTAAATTTTATTATTTTTATTAGTTTGGAAAAAACTAACAACTCACAGACTACTTTTCACTTTATTCCTCGAAGAAAATTAATACGACTTTATGTTTCAATTAGTTTTACATTGTATTTTAATTAGGTGTAACATTATAATCCTCTTTGAATATTCACGATTGTGTACTGGAATATTAATATCTTGAATTTACTTAGAATATTTAATAAAGGTACGTAATTAATTGTATAGAGTGTTCCAGGAATGTTTAATAATTTCCAGACGCACTTTGTTTAGTTTCAGCAAAATTAAATTGTTTAATTAAACGTAAATTAAGTAAATATTTATTTCCACTATTAGCACGAACAAACTTTAAATTGCAATATCTGGCTTTAGTTTAGGTTTCAGAATACTGAATTCAAGGCACCACCCTCTTTAAAAACAGTTTTTTGTAAAGTAGGTTTTAAAATATATTGTTTAGTTAGGTATTTTACCGGTTTCGTTGTTATTTCATTGTTTTAGAAAATACTCTTGCACTAGAATTTAAAGTTGATGAGAATGTAACATTTTGAAATAAAAATAAGTGGCGTTTTAAAAATGTTTAAAAAATTCTAGAATTTGTAAATTTTGAAGTGAAGAAAACTACAATTTCAATGTATATAATAAATATACCTATATTTCTCACTGCTTACCATTTTATGTACTATACAGAAAAAAATCTGTTTTTATGTAAAGGATATGGAATTGAAATTCTGAAAACTAGTTATTGTTAAAAAGAATAAAATTTACAAAGATCATCATCCGATTTTCATTACCCGTTTTAAAATGGCGGCAATTAAAGAGAAAATAAAGTCGGTCTTCTTTAAATAAAATACTAAAATATTCTTGCATTTTTTACTGCAGATAGAACAACCGTGTTAGTCACAAAACACTTGCCCCCCCCCCCCCCCCCCCTAAGTTATCATCTTGATTTTTATTTAAAACACTCTAGCAAAGAACCACAATATTTGTTTATTATTTGTATTATTTCTCAGTTGTTACAAAAAAATAATTCGAACACGCAGCTGAACCGCTGACGTGAGTTGAGCAAATTTCCAAAACTAAGTTTATTTGCTTATGTTTTAGGCTTTCAACCAACAATTTGGGAAATATGTCTATTCATGACGGTGCTGAATAGCTGCAAAATGCTTCGCACGCCATTCCTCATATTGGGAGTATCTTCAATACACAAAGCATTGAGTGCTTCGCACGCCATTCCACTTACTGGGAGTACAGTATCCTCAATACACAATACCACATGGTTTTGAACCGGGTAATTTTATGGTATTTCACGTTTTGACCGATTTTGGGGGAACCAAGCGAGCTGTAAGGTCACTTAAAAAACAAAATGTGCAGAATAACATCCTACATTTATATTTGTAGAAAAAACTCTAAAAAAGATTTATTATCGTAAAAACAATCTCCAAAAATAGTTACTGCTGGTCAAAAAACGTGCTTCCGTTTGTTGGATTTTTTTTCTAACAAACTCGTCCAAGTAACGTAGACAACCAACATGTGTACGAAATTTGGACCAAATCGGGCTTAAAATGCGGCCGCTAGAGTGCAAACACATATATACAAAATATTATTTTTAATTACGCCCCAAAACGTGTTTTGGTTACCATGATCGATGCTCATTTGCTACTCCCAACCTTGGGTCTTACCATAAGGGCCACTGCAATAGCTCATTTTTCCTATTTAAATTCGCTAATAATAATATATCTTTATTTAACCAAGAGTACATGGAATCCGCCATTTTGTATTTAACAAGAAATCATGTTTTCAGTTTGTTGTCCATAACTCGGTTATCCTTTCACCAAGAGAAACGACGAAAACACTATTTTCTCTGTCGTTGAAAAAGACAAATATTTTGTCTCTAGTAATTTTTTTGTAAATTTAACGGTTTCCAAGATAACCTACGAACACATTTGTAACGGCCACTATTTTTGAAAATTATAAAAAATAATTCTTCGTGTTTGGTACACTTATAAATCTTAACGTACAGAACGATTATCCCAGATGTGTACTAAACTTGCGGCTAAATTGAAAGATTGAGACTATAAACTAAGCACAATCGAAACAAAGTTACTAATGATGTTCCATTTATTTCATCATATACAATCCGATTATGTATATCCTGTTTTGTGACATCCTGTATATTATATGAAAAGATTTTAGCGTCTAAAATATATAAAAAAAGAAAACAATCGCGGGACTGCAGACAGAAGTGAAAACTTCACTACCAAGTACACTATTTTAACACAACTAACAAAATGAAGAAGTACAATGTCCATTTCAGGGGTATTACGAAGTAAACTATTTTAACAGAACTTACAAAATGAGGAAGCGCAATGTCTTTTTAAAATGTATTACCAAGTAAACTATTTTAAAATAACTTATAAAATGAGGAAGAACAATATCAATTTCAGAGGTATACGAAGTAAACTATTTTAATACAACTTACAAAATGAGGAAGCAAATGTCCTCTCCAGAGGTGTTACCAATCAAACTATTTTAAACAACTTACAAAATGAGGAAGCACAATGTCCTTTTCAGAGGTGTTACCAAATAAACTAGTTTAAAACAACTTATTAAATGAGGAAGCACAATGTCCATTTCAGATGTGTTACCAAGTAAACTGTATACTCTGCTATATGTACGCAAGTACAAAATTTTTGTACATAGTAGAGGGTGACGGAATAGAGCTTGACGGAAAATTCGTAACGGTAAAATCCGATTTACAGCCCGCAAAATTGTTTGAACTGTAGAAGTTCAACAAAACGTAGCGTCCTTCGGAAATTAAACAAACCCGTAACCTTCAGCACTAACAAAACAACCCAACAATTCTTTTAGATAACCAACAGGAGTGTACAATATTACGTAACTGTTACCTAATTAATTTAATTAATTAATTATAAATTCAATAATTGTCCTTTTTAGGTTCTCCTAGGTCAGCCTTCAACCTTGTAACATAGATGTCGGTTGTTCTGTACAGTTTAGCTGTCTGATGATGCTTAGCGGCGATGCAGCTGTTACAATTAATTATATTGTTGTTTTACTGGTCAAACCTGAATGAAGTATATACAAACTTCAAAGAACATCTTACGCAGTGAAATAAACAGAAACAAGTTGAATTACGTGCATAGACTAATATACACAAGTTGTACAAACACGAAGGCATACATCAGCCACAATATAATAACACCAGCTTATAGTCCAGTGGGCAATAAGTTAATCCTTCCACTACCTACTTGAGCAGTTTGTCGTGTCGTCTAACGGAAATTAAATCCGGTTTGGTCCTTGTCACTTGTAAAGTAGATATCCCGGAAATTATATTTCAGATAGCTTATCAAAAGTTTACGTTGAAATGAAAAATTCTTAACGTTTATACTTTAATTAATTATAAAACACTTTCGTGTTCCAAATACAAATGATATACTTGTAGTATACTTTTTCTGAATGCTACTAATTTTTGTATGATATAATTATTTCACAATATAGTATAATAAAAAAAATATATTAAAAATCTATTTATACTTTACATTGTAAATAAACAATGTTTTTTTAATAGTTTTGTTCTTCAAAATATTTAAATATGTGGTTTATATATCGTTAGAGGTATATTTTAAATTAAATAACTGATACATCTATTTTCCCTAGTATCCCGGTCACTAATTGTAATATTCAAGTACAGTACCTTTAATTTATCCTTGGGTGATCTCTTCCTTCTTTTGAGGCGTTTCGGAAAGTATGTCCATCATCAGAATAACGCTTGTTGAGTAGAGGTGTCAATACAAAAAGACAAAAAACTTACCGTGAGACGGACCAATGTTCTGCCACAAGGAAATACATATATAATTACATATTATTGTAATAGATATGTACATTAGTTATGTAAAAATAAGATAAGAGCTGCAAGTAGTACAGGCTAGAGACTGCAATATTGTAACTGATGAATAAACCAGTTCACAGTACATACTCTAACCATGCAGAACTCATTTTACCTAATTTACAACACATATATTAAATTAAATCCACATTAAAAGAAATCTATAAGCGTTTTACTTAAATTAAAAGAATGAATGTGTGCGGTCGTAGGACCCCCGCCAGGAACGAAGTTCATTAAGTTGGATCATATGTCTAGGCCTAACCTAAAATTATTATGTGTGCATGTTTAATTAGGATGTTTACACATACTGACAACACTCTAATTAAACATAGACACAATAATTTTAGTTTAAGCCTAGATGGATGAACTAACATTTTATGTTTATTGAATTGTATTTACATTGAATGGACATTTAACTATGTTTACCATCTTAGCTTTGATGTTATAATTAGTTCTAAACCTTTATTATAATAACATTAAACTTATGAAAACAGTAAGTATTTGTATGAAAAACAAACTAGTAATAAACGGGAATTGAAAGATTAAAATTATGTGTGTATGTTGCCGTTAGGCTGGTAAAATAAATTAAATATACTCACAAATTTAGGTTATGCCTAGATTGATGAACCAACAATTGATTTTTATTGAATGTATTTAAAATTAACTGCCACCTACATGAATGAATGTGTTTACACCTTTATTATAATAACATTTAACGTATGGAAACAGTTATACGTGTATCAAAATATATAATTATATTAACTTACTGTTCTAAGTTTATATTACACATACTTTACATTTCTTCCATAATTCTTAATTTCAGCGCTTGACGATAATATCTGAACTACGCCAAACGGAACCGATCGTTTCTTAATTTAAGTTGATGTTCCAAGTCACACGTTTCATGCATGTATTTACATTCATTGCCATAACAAACAGTTCGATAACGCTTTCTGCATTACATTTTCTATTTGTCATCACCTACCGCAACCCGCGTAAAGGAATTTCGTTACAAAAAGGGTTTTGAAAAGAAAGTATTCAGTGTCAAAGAGTTACAGATAAATTATTGTTCAGTAATTAATGGCAAAAAAATTAGAGACATAATATTAGAAATAATAATAAATTAAAATAAGTTAAAAGAATGGAAGCAAATTATATGTGTAAATATTTTAATCAAAATTATAAGGAAGGAAGAACCAAACCAAACAAGAGTGAAGGCTGCGCAGACAGGCATAGAATAAATAGAACAGGTCGAATTTTGTTCAAACCATCAAGACTCGCAAACAGTCCGTGTTAAAATTTATTTACACACATTCGTTACGTATTTTAGTGAAATAATATTTAGGAAATTCATTATAATAGTAAAGTTTGTGATGACTTTCTCAATGACGTTGGTGCGTTATTCAGTTAATGCCATGGATAGAGGCTATTTTCATTATACGTTTATTGTGCGGCTGATTCCGAAAAACAGGCTCCCGAATAGTATTGGCGTTACTCCTATAAATGCAAAATCAATTCTTTTACTATTTTTGTTTGCAATAATCCAAATAAAGGGCTGAGAAGCCAAGGGGTATAAGTGTAGTGAAGTTAGTTTTGAGAAAACTCAGTTTAAAGTTAAACTGTTACAGTATAATCAAATCCAGGTAAAACCGTGATCACTAAAACTAGTATAGTTTTAATTTCTAGGTTCTAGACTAACATAATAACAAAGATTAATTTGATTTTCATCCTCTTACGCTTTGTTATCAGCCAATACTTGATAAAAGTTGTCACTTGTACCCCTGATCTGTTAACACGTTCACTGCTAAGGACGCACATGTGAGCTTGACACAAAATATTGCGAGTATTTTTAATACACAATGCATTGCGTGCTTCGCACGCCAACCCGCTTATTTGGAGTATTTTCAATACACTGTGCATTGCGTGTTTCGCACGTCAATTTGAGCACATGTGCTATGGACACACATGTGCGTCCGCTTTTACTATATTAGTGATTATTACTTAGAAAAGTTCAAAAATAAAAAATAAAGATATTTATACTTATTTAGGCTATAAATATAAAAAATAAAAGGTCAACTCCTAGCATAGGAAATACTAAATTTGAAAGTGTTAACAGGAATTAGAAGTTATGTAATAAAACATAGGTTACAAGTAAATTACTTATGTAAAGCTAAATAGCTCTTCTAGGAAGTAGTTTTTTTTCGCCAGTAGATCTCAGCACATAATAGAATTACAGTTATATTCCTTGGCCACAAACATTTTAAAGTGTTGAAGAGAAAGTTCCTGCACTTAACTCCATTATTCAAAAAATATCACTTGTACCTTTGGCTTCTCAGCCCTTCAAATAACAATCTTAATGAAATGCCCTATTTTAATACTAATTTGTATTTTTAGTAAAATAATATTAAATTAAGCTAACATTTAAGATAAACCAAACGGGGCAAAAACCCTCCCTGGGTAAAATAACGGGAAAATGCGTTATAAAAATGTTTTATTACTCTTGCGGTAGGTTTCGAATAAACAGTCACTTTTCAACTAACAATAATATTTTCATCCTTTAAGAAATGAACAATATTACTGAACAATGGGTACTAGTTTGGATCTATATTTTTTTGCATGTTTAGGAGTGATGCCAATACTTTGGGAGGGGGTTTTCTGAATCAGCGAGCAAAAAAACGTGCAATGGAAGCAATCTCTATTCGTGGCATTCATTAAACATCCGAACGCGTTTTGAATTCACTAACGTACTTAACATTTTGTTTGAATTTTGCCCTGACCCTTTTAATTCTAAACGTATCTGCCAAAGCCCCTTTTCAACCCGTTCCGACATCTGCAGGGTATTTATTTCAATTAGTAAGGGTTTAACAACGCCATTGAAGAGCCTGGAAAAGTTATTAAGCGTATTAGCTGCATTAGTTTATTTATGTTGGAGTTTGCTAATTCCCCGTCGTTTGAGCGAGAACAAAACAAAGCTTAGACATAATGAAGTCGTATATTTGCGTCAGATCCTGAGAAGTATGTTTCTAAACAGGAACTAAAAGAGAAAATATACTAAATAGCCCAGTCGGTATAGGTTACAACTACCAGTAATTTGCAATATGGCTGATTTTTTTATAAGTACTTAAAGTATAAAAAAAAGTTTACCAGTCTACCAATTTCCCAAAGTCGAAAAAAATCGATTAACATTTTTTTCTTCTTCGATTATTCATAATATTTCGAGTTGGGATGAAGATAGGGAAAAATAAAAAAACCACCGTGTAGGGGAAGTATTTGTTAATAAAAAAGGCCATATTTGTATTTATTTCGTCCGAGCAATGGTTTGTCTGGAAAAAATTCGATAATGCAGGTATGTATTTTGCAGCAGGGGGGATCGAAAATCACTAAAAGGGAGAAATCTCATTCATATATGAAGCGTTGGCTCATTTTAAATTGGCTGAATTTTAATATATGGAATTGAAACTTGACATAGGAGTTAAAATATATATTTTAAACATTTATTAACAAAAATGTTAATAGATTTTTTTTCGACTTTAGGAAATCGATAGACTGTTAAACTTTTTTTTATGTTAATCTACATACTTTAATGTACTTATAACAAACAATCACCCGTATTGTAAATTACTGGAACTTTTGGTCTAAAATTACCCCTACCGACTGGCCTAAAAATAAAAAAGTTAAATCCATTCCGAATTTAAACTGGAAGTTCAAGTTAAGATTCCATTTTATCTTTACATGTTTTTCCCCATCATCGTTTCTTTTTGTAAGGATTTTAATAGCTGTTACCGACGAATAGTTTTTACTTAGTAATTGTTATTTAGAGCTTTTTGAATAGGCACTCCGCGTCCAGTAATTTTGCGGGCGGTGAATCGGATTTTACCTCCAAGCTGCACTATACACGGTGTGGCAAAATATTTTGCAAACAATCGATGTTATTCTTCAGAACATAATAAAATTATACGAATGACAATAAAATGTATTGAAATGTGTGTTTGAAAATGTTGTCCGCCATCTTGAATGTAACTTTTTTTTAAATACGAAAGGGTGTGATACATCATTTGAATGTAAAATTTCACGAGAAAAATAATGGTGAAACCCGTTTTTAAATATCACTTTTCGTTTTCAAGTCGCAGCCTGTCAAACTTTGAAGAGTATACAGTTTACTTGGTAGTACCTCTGAAATGGACATTTGCTTCGTCATTTTTGTAGATTGTGCCAAAAGAGCTTACTTTGAAATATCTCTCAATGAAAATTGTGCTTCCTCATTTTGTAAGTTGCATTAAAATAGTTTAATTGGTAATACCTCACAAATGGAAATCGTGCTTCCTCATTTTGGAAATTGTTTTAAAATATTTTACTTAGTAACACCTTTGAAATGTACATTGTGCTTCCTCATTTTGTAAGTTGTGTTAAAATAGTTTACCTAATAATGTTAAAATAATCAAATTTCATATTAAACCAATATGACCAACGATTTGTATTCATTACGTTTTAACTTCTGTCGGCAGTCCCGCGATTGCTTTCTTTTTTTATTTATTAGGGTCTAGCTGGTACGTACAGATATTATATTATAACATTTGAGCCCACTTAATTGCTGTTACAAGTTATTTTAAATTTAATTGCATTATTCGATGTTCGTTTTTCTAGAGAGAATCGCACATTTTAAAGTATTTTTTTATAAATAAATGTAGCCTTTAAAATCCCATTTTTTTCTATTTCAATGTAATTTTCTTTGGTATTTTAAAATAAATGAGATCTGTTACAATCTTTATTAACAGGTCAAGGTAATTGAAATAATTCGTTAAAAAGTACTTCAGATATAAACTGAAAAGTATAAAATTGGAACTGGTTTATCTACCCGCCGGGAGTACTGATGTTTTTAGTCAGGTTAGTAGAGGTTTGCTTACGCGCCGGTGTCTGTAATTGCTTCTTAAAACAGCAGGACATTCAGGATGTATGTACAGGGTAACAATTGCAATTTTGTAAATGAATCTCTGTAAACCACGAGACCACCAGACCACGAGACCACGAGACTGACCACGAGACGGTGTACTGTAAGTACAAATTTCTTATAATATATATAATCTCTGTAAGATTGCCTACATTTTAAATTTCAAGTTTTTATCACAATTCTTATTTGAAAAGAAAAACATGTTTCCAGATTCTACCGTGTTAACCCAAAGAGCATCATCATATCTGAGATGAGATTAAACAGACGCAAAATATACTGTTTTAATTGTATCCGGACTGGAAATACCTGAATTAGTAGGCCTACGTAGTGCGGAACAAGCTGAATTAAGTAAATATGTGATTTCCAGTTTATTGTTTCATCAATTACCACTCCCAGTGATTTTGGCGAGTCTGTACTTGGTTCTAAATGATGAATTGAATTTTTGTCTGTTAATTGTTAACAACTGAAGTGCAATAACCGAGTTTTATTTGTATTTAGTTTTAGATTATTTGTAAAAAAATGTTGTGTACTCAAGACTAAACGGGAGAAGTGAAAACATTTTAATTAACACAACTTACGAATTGAGGAAACACAATTTTCATTTTTAAAACAACTTACGAAATGAGGAAGCACAACGTTTATTTTTTAACACAATGTACGAAATGAGGAAGTACAATGTCCTTTTCAGAGGAATTACTAATTAAACCATACATTGTATTAACATTAACAGTTTAAGCCTATGACGTAGGACAATCTGTTACACTTATTTACCCAACTCAAATAAAATATATTAGCAAGGCGATTGTGTCCTTACCGGCTAAGGCGATAGTCTATGGTGATGGACTCTGCTGGTTTGAATCTCGGCAAGAACAAAACTTTTTTCAAACAGATGGAATAGAGCGTTTCACAAAATGCACGGTGAAATGCGTGTCGGTCAAATCCTATTCACAACCGGCAACAACAAAACTGTACACTCTGCTATACATACAAGTATACAAATTTTCGGACGTTTTGCGCCTATTTTTACACTCCAGAAACTATTTTTCTGTCATAATCAATGATGAATTAACCGATTAAGTCTACTAATATGACACACAAGTTTAATAACAGCTGATAGTAAACGAAGTGGAAATGCGAGAAATAAAATGGGCAGAGAAATAAAATCCAATAGCTGTGTGGGTTTAGTCACGTCACGATACCGATTAAATGTACATTGTGCTTCCTCATGTAGTAAGTTGTGTTAAAATAGTTTATTGCACTTCATAGTTTTGGAAGCTGAGTCGAATTAATGTACTTAGTGATACCTCTCGCATTGTCAAAATTAAGATTGATCTAATACAACCAACGATTTATTTCTTGGCATGTTCCACTTCTGCCAACAGTCCCACGACTGCTTTCTTTTTTTACTTTCTCCCCCCTTCCCCCTATGCATAGTATATGTAGAAAGTATTGTTTCCGTCTGAATTTTCGAATTTGAATTGTTAGTGGAATTATCTGTTTTGGTGCTTTCTGAACCCCAAACAATTTTTTAGTGGCATTATCTGTGTTGGTGCTCCCTGAACCCAAAAATACTTTTAGTGGAATTATTTGTTTTGGTGCTCCCTGAATTCAAAAAAGTGGTTTTTTGGTTATGTCTGTCCGTGTATCTGTTTTTCTGTTAGGATGTGTACAGAGCTGGAGACCATACCAACGGTCCGATTTTGATGAAATTTGGTATGTAGGTGTAGTTCTGAAATATCTCCGGGCGTTATTGTCTTCATTTTTTCAAATTTTTGATTTGTAAGGGGTTTCCCCCCCCCCCCAAAAAAAATTGCCAAAAAACGAGAAAAATCCAAATTTCTCAAAAACGGCTGTAACGATTTTGATAAAAATTTGCTTGTTTGTAGCACTTAACGTACCCTACCATATGGAAAAACCGCAACTTTCTTAAAATTCTCGTTTAGGTAATAATAATAATAATAACTGATTTTCGTGGGTTTTTGGCCAAAAAGGGGGTTGTTTTTCAAAAACTTTCAAACTTTTTTTTCCTGCATTTATACAGGCTTGATTGACATGTTTGGAGCAAATTTGTTTTAAATCTATCGAATAGTGTTAATAATAATAATTTGAATATTTATTAGTTAATATTTTTAATGAAACTTAATACGGATGTGCATTACATACATCTAATATTTTCCATGGTATGTCCTACTTTTGCAATTCTAAATAACCACCTCATATGCTACTCTTGGGAAGGTATAAAGTTTCAACTGGCAGAAAGTATGTTACAGTTATCTGGTACCGTTTTTTTTTATCGTGCAATGGTAACGAACAATATTATTATTTAAGTGTTAGTCATTTAATTTATTTATTAACATCACTGCGAGCGAAGCAGCGGGTAAATGATAGTATTACATGTAACCCAGTAACAATTTACAGCACTTAAAGTTTAAACTGGATAACATTTCTGTTATTGTAATGATTGTTTCAATCGGTGTAATTACTGTAAATTAAACTTGGATGCTTTTACAGCTGACATAAAACCATTCCGAATCGAATCAGGAAATTCAGCTCTCTGTAATATTACTTTGATAACCAAACATTGACCGCATCCTTTTGTGAAACACTGCAATAACCGACCAGGCAAGGAAGGAAGTTGACTATCGTTGAATTTACATCCTATGGATTGTATCTAAACAATGCTTTCCCCAACAAAATGCGCACACACTATGCATATCGGTAAAACACAATGGGCGCCCAAAATGTTAGTTAGTCAACCCCGACACATCCACGTGCATAACGAGAATTGAAAATTAAAATTACTTGAAAAACGTGCAATTTTATGTGTTTACTTTTTGGCGAATTTCTATATGAAAAATGAGCAATTGCAGTGAGACATAAGGGCAGGAGAAGTAAATGAGCAGCGATCATGGTCAATAGAAAACATTTTTGTGTGTCATTAAAATGTTTTATAACAATAGGATGGACGGGCAAAAACGTCACGGAAGTAGACGGACTGGCCTGTCGAACCCAAGAATAAAAAAATCTGTAAACAATTTCAAATTATTTTAATTAATACAAACATATTTTTCTATCAAACCTATGAGTGTTTTCAGCAGTATAACAATATTTTAACAAAGTAGTATTGCTCCCAAACAATAGTATAAATAAATCAAAGGGTCTTGAAATTTTTAACAAATAATAACATTAATAATATTTAAAATTACATAAATATGTTATGAATTTAAAAATTTTATTTGGGTTTGATTTTACATACTGTATACAAGAATGATGTTAAGGAGAAAATATTATTTAAAAAAAATTGTTTTTAAGAGGGCAAGTAAAAGCTATGGCAAAAAAGTCACGTGAGTGGACGGGCTGGGTCTGACCGACCCACAAGATATAACAACACGTGAAACATATGACTGAGGTTTAGTTAACAAACGTGCGACACCAGTGTATTCTGTGGATTCTTTTAGGAATATGCACGTAGAAATGGCGGTCTTCAACGCATATGACCTAGAATATAGCCTAATATAAAAACGTCTGTCTTCACAAACCCATCCCGCCCATTCTATGGTTATGTATTAGCACTTTTTCGGCCGCATTATAAGTCCGAGTTGGTCCATATTTGGTACACACGTTGGCTATCTAAGTTTCTCAGAAGGTTTCATTACCCAAAACAATCCAACAACCGGAAGCACTTTTTTTTACCGGAATTTAAACAATTCAAATTTTTTGTACTAGAATAATTTTTTGGGGGTTTTATCTAAAGTCATAATTTATGATATTATTCTGCACATTTTGTTTTTTTACACAACCTTGAAGCTCGCTTGGTTCCCCCAAAATCGATCAAAACGTAAAATACATAATAGTACCCGTTTCAAATCCAAGTTGATTGATTTTACTTCGGAGACATCTTCTGATCCGAGGTCCGAGTTTGTACGGTGCAAGCGAAGCGAAGCAGATTGAGCTTGTCCTCAGCGGGTGGGACGCAGGAGCACGTTAGGCCAAGCTGGAGTCTTGGGTGCAAACAAATTGTACTAATATACTTCATACACACAGGCAGCTATTCAAATCCTTCGTGAGTAAATAGTTTTCCCAAATAGTTGGTTGAAACCCTAAAATCATTTAAACTTAACTAGGGGCGCAGTTAGAAAATTCGCTAGAGAATCTCGTTAACCTTCTGTCAACTAAAATTATGAAACATTTTAGGCTCTAACTAGGCTTAAATATATTAAGAGTAATTGCAAGATTAATTATAACGTCAAATACATGCTTTAGAAACGTGAGAGGCTTTCATTACGATTTTAGTCCTAGTTCTACTATCTTCTGTCAACTAAAGTTTTGAAACTAGGCCTAAATATAGTAAAAATTATTGCAGGATTAACAAAACCTCAATACTAAGTTTCAGAAATGAGCCAGGCCTATATTACAAAATTGACTGTTACAATTTATCCATCTTTGCCAAGTTTACCTTTTTTTTGAAAAAATAAATTGTAAAATCAGGCCCAATTTATTGTAATTACAACGTGCTAAATCAGTATAAATTGGCTTGTTTATAAACAGCTGTTTTGATCGCTTTATTTACTATTTCGTTGTTATTTTGTAACAAACATGATGGCAACCCATAAGACCCTATGTTAAAATTGTTCAACTTTTAAATTAGATTTACTAAAAAAATTGCGTTTTTACATGAAATACAACTATATGGGTGCACTTAAAAATCAAAACTACACCTAAATAAAAAATTGCATTGAATTCGTTATAGCCGTTTTCGAGATCCGCCACAGATACAAAGATGGATTCAAGAATTGCTCATTTAAAGTAATAGGATTTTAGAAATTAGCTCAATTCACGTCAGCGGTTCAGCTGCGTGGTCGCATTATTTATAATTTGATATTACCTTCAAGGTGACATTCTGCTTTGTAAAAAACGTAAACCAACTCAATCACGCTTGACGATGAGTGATTGACATTACTGACAAAACCGTCACCTAGGGCAAAACAAGTTCTAACTTTGGACGCAGGCAAGATCGTGCACCGAATGGATATTGCGCAAAATGTTTCTTCTAAAAAATATTCCTTTGAGGTAAACGTAGTGCATTGAGGGGACCCCGCCACCAAAAATCGAATGTTTTTTGGAATGTTTGAAAAAAATATTAGTTTAATTTTTGTATTCTACATACTTGTCTGATTATATGTGCAAATACTTACGCATTTTCGATTATTTTTTCATACAAAAAAGAACAAAACTATCTCGACAAAGCAGATAACCGTTAACGTGAGTTGATATGTTAAAAATTATATGTTTGTATTTCATGTTTTTGGGGTAAACCAACAATTTGGGAAATTGGCCTTCGTGAGTACACTAAGGCGCTGAATAGCTGGCTACATGTATGAAATATATTATTAGCATTTGTTTTCACCTCTGCCTCAATCTTCGACTCACACTCGTCCACACATTCGTTCCACTCGCAACAAAGAAACTCGAAGTGCGAGTTTGGCATTTTATTTACATTGAATCATGTCATTTAATGTAAAAATGAAATTAAGTACACTAAACTTCTTACCTATGCAATTTTAATGTAGAAGTACCCGGTTCAAAGCCATGTGGTGGAAGCACGCAATGCTTTGTGTGTTGCAGATACTCCCAATATGCGGAATGGCGTGCGAACCATTTTGCAGATATTCAGCACCGACGTGGATAGACCTATTTCCCAAATTGTTGGTTGAAACCCTAAAATATAGACCTATAAACTTAATTTACTCAACTCACATCAGCGGTTCAGCTGCGTGTTCGAATTATATAAATAGAAAACAATAATAAGCATTAAGCGGTAACACTACGTACGGATCCATTTGATCGAAAGAAACGAAAGTGGAACATTCGGTTGGCAATACTGGAAAACGCGACTTGAAATCGTACTTTTTTTACATTTCAACATTAACCAATGTCGCTCGACACTATCGCACTACAGAAATCGTGTGCATAAAATAGGCCTTATATTAAAAGTTATCGATAATATTCAGTTACAAAAGGGTTGGTGCTAAACCCACAGTGCATGTATGCGTACAAACATCAGTCCTGATACATCTTAGCGATTCCCATAGGAAACATGAGCTATTACTGTGTCTCTAATGGAAAATCTAAGGTCGGGAGTGTTCAATGAGCACCGATAACGGTCTCCAGAACGTGTTTTCGGGTCTCATGAAAAATTATATAAGTCTGTGTTCGGTCTTTTACTTCCGCATTTTAAGTCTAATTTGGTACACTTTGGTTTTTAAGCCGCTCGGACTAATTTGTTAGCCAAAAAACTCCCAAAACCGGAAGCACGTTTTGTGACAGGACTAAATTTTTTTTTCAATTTTTCGTAGTAAAAATAAACATTTTTGGTTTTATAAGAAAAAATATAATTAGGAGATTACTCCGCATATTATTTGGATTTTTTTATACAACCTTCTAGCCCGTCTGGTTTTACCAATATTCTTGAAAACGTAAAACTATCTATGTTGTTCAGCAGTAGTCGCGAATCTGAGTTTGTGAACTGAGAGAGAAGCGAAGCAGCCCACAATCCGGGCGTAGTGAAACTGCCCCGACATTTTGGGTACTTTTGAAACGATGAAATTGAAACGCTCATTAAAGAGGATTAGGAAGGCCAGGTAGTCTCTACGGGACTGGGGAAAAAATTGAATTATTTTTGTCCCTGCGTCCTGTCAGTGATTTTTGGTCTTCTAAAACCAAACCAACCTAACCTAATCTAACCCTTTAATTTAATAGTAATGATTAATTATTTATTTAACCTGGTATGCGCCCGGCCAGGTAGTCACTACGGGAATGGGGAAAAATCGAATTATTTTTGTCCCTGCGTCCTGTCAGCGACTGCAATCTTCTAAAACTGCCGTCGTCTGCTGTTCCGGCCGTCGACAACCTAACCTAAATTAATATTTATTGGTATGCGTTCCAATCAGATGGTACGCTACAGCAAGCGGCATTGAAACTATTCGGAGGGAATTCGGAGGGAAATATCCCGTACCTGTGTCAGGTAGAAAGTTGGGGCAATTTCAGCATTTCTGGTCTGGCGAGGCGACTTTTCTTGATCCTCCTTAATGATGGGGCAGTTTCAACATTTCAAACGTACCTAAAATATCGGGGCAGTTTACGTGTCCCCGCCCCCATAATCCGAGACCGCAAGGTCGAACAAGCGAGCCGAGGCTGGAGGCTGAGGTGGAATTAATTCTACTAATATATGTTGTACACTTAGGCCTCGTGAGTAGACCAATTTCCCAAATATTTGGTTGAAACCCTAAAACACATGAACTCAATTTTGGAGCGGTTCAGCTTCGTGATCGAATTATTTCTTTTTTTTTTAAATACATCGTTCTTATTAAACAACACAACTTGTGAAAACTACTTGTGCAGTGACATAAATTAATACAGGTTTAATTTCCGGCAGACGATATGGCAGAGGCAGACTGCTCACTGGAGTGGAGAATCGGATTATCGCCGCGACTCCGGCCCAAGTAGAAAGGGTTAATGCGGACAACTCTGCGACTATTATCTACTCTGCTACTTTACGATAAAGTGTTGAATCAGTTCAAGAGTTCACAAGTTAGGTTTATTGAAAGCGTCCTTCTTACTTTTATGCAATTATGCTGAATTTTAGCTGAAAATAAACAATTATATCGACTAATAATAACTTAGTATTTGGTCGAAAATGTTTAATAAAATAAATGTAGTTTAATATAGTTAAAATGTTTTAGGGTTTCAAACAACTATTTGGGAAATTGGTCTACTCATGAAGGAGCGGAATAGCTGTCTCGGTGTACAAACTATATTAGTAGAATTAATTAATTTAACTATTATTGTTCTGGACTAGTATACCAAAGTATAAAGTCAAGGCATACTTTAAATTTTCATAAGCGCTCTGATAGGTCAGCAAAAGTGTATGCGAATGGAAAATTGTAACATGCACACATGCAGATGTAGGCTTGTTACTTTCTCACTATACTATAGTAAAGGGAAAGTATAGTGATCGCAAAAAAAAAAACGATGTTGAGATATTTGTGGAAATATCCGTTTAGGAACCGCTGAGTCAAACAAATTGGTTTTTACAAAATGTATATCAGCCTGTATGTATACAAAGCTAGAGAGAAAAAAATTCGACCGATTTCGAACACATTTGCACCAGACATGTCAATTAGGCCTGTATAGTTGCACGAAAAAAGGTCTTGAAAAACAACCCCCTTTTTGGCCAAAAAACTCCCAAACAATGTGGT
>JAGFPH010003594.1:0-42886 GCA_018207615.1 Philaenus spumarius | reverse complement strand
ATACCTGACTTCTCTTGTTTTTGACAAGCTCATTGATGTCAGGTATCATATTCGTTGTAATTATTTTAAGAATTTATTGGAGATTTACATTCGTAAGGCTTGTGCGATGTTTGTTCTTACTTTATTTTCATGACGGAAAACATCTGCTCACATAAATAGGTACTACCAAACATACACAGAATGCGTGCTGCATGCTTTTTTAATTCCGGGTAGTTATCCGAACTCTTGAAATATTGTGTATAAAATGTAAGAGCGTTAACCTCTTTAAATTTTTCTTTTAAAATACTATCCGATTGAAGATCTATCAACTCCATTTGCAAATGAACTGGTGCCTGTGAAGTTTCAAAATTGAATGGATTGTTGAAAATTGGGAATTCCATTTCATTTATTTTGTGGAAGTCTTCAAAACGATTGTTGAATTCCTTGATCAGATTTTGCAGAAGTTGAGAATATTGATCCAATTTTTTGGTTCATCACTGTGCCAAATGATTTTAAATGGGGGAAATGATCCAAAGTTTGATTTTTTACCTGTTTTCCCCACAGCCTCAACTTTTTTTCAAAGGCTTGCATACATGAATACATTTGAGTGACAATAAGATTTTTACCCTGTAACTTTACATTCAGATCAGTCAAGTGTTTATTCATATCTACCAGAAAGGCACAATCAACCCACCAGTCATTGTCATAATCAATTGGGTTGCCTTTTTCTAACATGAAAGCTCGAATAGGGTCACGTAATGCAAAAAATCTTTCTAAAACTACTCCTACCCTGATGTTGAAATAAGGGACATCAGAAAACTTTCGACCAAATCTTGTAAAAAAATGCCTGAACTGTCGGTAAGTCCTCTGCTCCTTACAAAATTTACTATTTTAATTATAGATTGCATGACATGGTCCATTTTTAAATGTTTGGGTGCCAATGATTCCTGATGAATTATACAGTGAAATCCCACAACATTCCCTGATGTTTTCTGTTTTGATTTAGTTACAACGCCCAGCCATGTGTCTGCTAGAACCTTTTTTCTATGGTTTGTTTGGCACCTAGACAATAGAGTGGGGAAATTAAAAAAATGCACGTTATGTAACGGAAACAAAATTGCCTATACGGGTGTAAAAGCTTTGAACAAAAAAGATATAGAGAGAGATATTAAATAGTAGTAACAGATTTGTCTATTAAATAAGAATAACTAAGACTCTCTCGCTTGTCTCTAGGCACGCGCTGAATTTGAAATTATGTATAAATGTAGTGTGTGCATTTTAAAACTTCCGTAGAGGAATCGAGTGAAGTCTAAAACCTCTAAAAACATGATTCTTCTTTCTGTGACACATTGCAAACGCGGGCTGTATCTTTGACACCCCTGATTTATAATTTACTTGAAGTCATTTTCTTTGTTAGAAGATGTATTGCATTTGTTTAATATTTCTCTGACTCTATTTATTGGTATTGTTTGTACAACTCTCTTTCATAAGGCGATGTGCACATACCTGAATACTTACTTTATAAACAGATGTGTGTATCTACTATTGTCACAATTTCATCATTTGTTTTTACAACAATGATGTTAAACTTATAACCTTAATCACTTTTAGGCCTATATAACATTCAATTGTCGCAAAAGATGCAATGACTTGAACCCAAACTTTCAACAAAGTACTGTAACTTCATGCAAATGTACATACTATTCAAATTGCGAAAGTGTATTATTTTATTTTGAATTATAATATTACTTTCAAGTAGTTCACTCCACTCGCTTCGCTCACCGACCCTAAGCACGTGGAAACACATTACAGTATTTAACAATCTGGTATTTTCACTGACTATTGATTAGAAAAGTAGAATAACAAACTTTTAACTTCAAGTAGAATAATAAGTACATAAACATCAAACTCTTTGTAGGCCTACCTTTCTATGATGAGGGGATTTAAGTCGTCAAATTTGTACAATTCTATTATAAGGGTTATTTATACATGATTTTATAAAACTGTAGACATATTTGTTCAAATTTTGTATTTATATACATTATTATAAATCAAAGTATAGTTAACAATATTATCTTTTAATTGCTTTTTATTTTACATAATTGGTATATCAAATAATTTATAAGATATTAATATTATAATGCCGAAATTGATATTCGATTATGTTTATATGTTATACGAATATGTACGAATGTTTCTGAATCCAAACGAATGTGTATTTCTTCTTTAAATTTGTATAAATGAATAATATATTGATGATGAAATGTTGTATTTATATTTATTTTATAACCTCAAAGACAATATTATAAGCTAATATATTATACATTTGTTATAAAACTCATTAGTTATATTTCAAAATTTCAACTTTACAATTATTGATTTAAGTATAAAACATAACCCCAAAATACAATCAAGTAGACAAGTAGAAAAGAGGCACTTCGTTCGGGGTAGAAGGTGGGGGTATCCCAAATCCTATCACATACGCAGTAGTGCCAGGAATTTTTTCGCGAATAACCGGATATTTTTATTTAATAGAGCGATATCAACCTAACCAAAAAACGCTGACTGTTAAAAAATATAATATAATTTTTTTAAGTAGGTTGCCATGGTAATAAATAAATGTAAATGTTTTCAAGAAACGTGTGTTGGTTCCAGTATAGGCCTAACCTAAAAATGACTTGAGATTTTGATCCAAATCAGGTGTTTTATTTATAAACTATAACAACATATGTTTGAATTGAAATACAGCAACAATTTTTAATTGATTTTTGTTTGATTTTATTTTGTTGGCCTAGGACTATATAGTATACAACATTCGCGTAAAGGGATCATAGAAACCACGTTCAGCCAGAACTAATGAATTATCAGTTAACCTTGACTCAATGAGAAAACGTGATACACCATTGGTTTTGTCTTTGAATTGTCTAACAATTTTTGTATCTTAAAATTTCTTCATAAAATCTTTAGTGTTTGAATATTTAACCGCCGCCATCTTGAATCGGAAAACTTCAGCAAAATAAATTTGTTTCATATTTGTGTAAACCAATGTTCATGATGAGTTTCATGAATTTATCTGAAATCATTCACGAGATTATATTTGTTTTAAAAAACGCACACAGACAGACAACTTCCAAACCAAGCAAGATAGGACACATGTTATATTGTATTATTCGCTAGTTTTGGCCTGCTGAATAGCGTGGTGAAGTATATGGTTGTGAAACATCCTGTATATTATATTGTGTATTGTGAACACATTAGTTATTTAAAAATACTGCTGATTTCTTAGTTTTTCGTAATACACAAAGTGTTCACAAAAGTGGAACGTCAAAAACAAAATAAGTGGTTTACATGAAATATTTATTTTATAAACCTTACTGAAATGACGCTACAAAATCATAACTTTACTACAAGAAGGTTTGGAATTTAATTTCGTATCAAATTTATTTGTGGAGAGACATTATTACATAACTGTGGATATAAACTTACAAAGAGGGTTTAATACGACGTGCACTGATCTCATTACATGAAACTCCAATTACAGAAAGTCTGGTGGTGTAATGTCATTGGTTGCAATTGACGACTGAATGTATTGAGGCGTGTTTCCCTGAAGAGTCTATTACGTTTTGTAAAGTTGGTACTGTAGCATGTCGTGACGTCACGGTGTAACCCAGATATCTCGGAAACACTTTCATGTTTACAAGACTTTTATTATAATATTAAATTTTAATTATTTGATTTAATACAATAATAATAATACTGCATATCTTATAATTTTTTCTTGCAAAACAAATTCACCCCATGTAGCTAAATAAAAATAATTCTATCCCTCAGCTGAACTGCAGAGCGTATAAACAAAATAAGTGTATATGGTTTCAACTACCTGTTTGGGAAACTGGTATATTTACGAAGGCGATGAATAGCTGCCAGCTTGTACGAAATATATTAGATGATGTTTGCACCTCAACCTATGGACCTGTGTGATGGGTACCCCTCACCTCGTAAATAGTTATAAATAATAAGTAATTAATAATAAAGGGTCCACTAACAGCGGACATAGTATATTGTTGGCTAAAGGTACATTCGCTGAGAAGACGATTCCTAGTTAACCAAGGGAGGGAGACGCTAGATGAAAGCATCCAGAGATGCAGTGGTTAGTCTGTAAGTGTACGCGTCCGCGAGTAGACTCAATTAAGGGGAGGATTGATCTTGCTTTGGCCTCATGGAGTAATATTAGTTTTAGAGTAGTCGGAACCAACAGAGACGTTTGTACCGATTCAATAAACGTTTCAACACTTATCATGGGTTTACCAAGTTATTGAAGAACCTTCTCACCACCAACTATCCTGACAACGCCCGTACGAGGACAGAAAGGTATAACCCGACCAGGGAAAACACCGCTACAAGGAGCCGGACACAGGCGAGCCGAGCCAAAGGAAGCGGGACCCGTTACACCTGAAATTACTTACATTTTAATCACATGTTTTATAAATCATTTTAATTTATGTTTTCAGGCAACTTAGTGACATTCTGGATTTCCATGAATTAAAACTCGCATAGTACGCCTATTGCCAGTCTTTACTTATGGGGGGGGGGGGGGAAATTGCTTGGGGCGTGGCTTTCAGTTCGATTCTTGAGCCGCTTAGTGTAATTCAAAAAGCAATATTAAAAACGGCTTTAAAAAAGAGCCGAAGTTTTACCTCAAACGCTGTTTTTGATACTTTTAAAGTGCCGAGTGTAAGGAAATTGTTTGTAAGAACCCTGTCTATTTATGTATTTCAAAATTATAATAACATTTTCGAAAAAGTTGATCATGAACATTTAACGCGTTCTTCAAATTTCTTTAGGATAAAGTCTAACAAGCTAATAAAAACGGTTTCTGACACTAACTCGCATTATATAGCACAAGTTTTGTATCAAAATCTTCCGTTCAAGCTACGTCTGTTTAAAAATTATAGGTTATTTAATTTTAAAAGGCTTATTAATGGATGGCTGTTTGAATTGGGAAGGGTTGCAGCCGAGCAGGTTATCTTATCTACTTACAGATAGATTTTAATCATATCGTTCCCTCATTGTTTGATATGTACCGACTGAACTACTTCTCTAAGGTTCAACATGTATTTTGCTTCAACATAAATGATAGCATCTTGTTTTATGTTAGTAGTTTTGCAGCTTCAATTTCTTTGGAAACCTAATAATAGTTACTAGTTTAGTTTTGTTAGTAGATTGACTCAGCTCGACATGATAATGTTTAAAGGAATCTTTTTATTTTGTTTACTTTTATCCTCATTGTGCGCATATTGAGCGACTCGTGCCCACTTAGGCTCATCATGTGGGCATTTTTTTGTTCCTTTATTATATATGTAATTTATATTTTATTTCTTTATTTAAGGAAATAAATTGATTGACCGATTGATTGAAAAATAGGCCGACTTGAATCAACGATTTATCCCCAAATATTTCAACACAGTCTTTTTGGCAAAACTATATTATTGTTCACGTTAAAATTCACTTTATAACTGTAGGAGGGGTAGGAGAGGTGATATTAAAGTAGGAGATTAACTAATAAATATTATTATTATTAGCTAGAGAGAAAACTATTCGGTCGATTGCGAACAAATTTGCACCAAACACCTCAATAAGGCCTATATAGACGCACGAAAAAACATTTTGAAAAGTTATGAAAAACAACCCCTTTTTCGGCCAAAAACCCCAAAAATCTGTTATTATTATTAATTATTATTAGCTAAACGAGCATTTAGAAAGATGCGGTTTTTTGCATAACGTAGGGTACATTAAGGGCTACAAATAAAAAACGTTTTATCAAAATCGTTAGAGCAGTTTTTTTATAAAAAATAATAACTGATTTTTTAGGGGGATTTTATCCAAAAAGGGGGTTGTTTTTCAAAATGTTTCAAAACCTTTTTCGTGCATCTATACAGTCCTAATTGACATATCTGGTGCACATTTGTTCCAAATCGATCGAATCGTTTTCTCTCTAGCTTTGTATACATGCAGACAGAAATACAGACAGACATTTTGTAAAAAACACTTTTTTGGGCTGAAGGGGTTCCAAAACCGATATTTACAAATGTGTATACAAACGAAAGTGTATACCTTCTTTAAATTTGTATTAATGAATATATTGATGATGAAAGGTTGTATTTATATTTATTTTATAACCTCAAAGCAAATATTATAACCTATGATATTATACAATAGTTATAAAACTCATTAGTTATATTTCAAAAAATCAACTTTACAATTATTGATTGAAGTAGTAAACATAACCCCAAAGTATAATCTACGCTAGGTTTTGTTTAATTATTACAAATAACGGAATAAATCAGCTGTTATATTATATTGTAACCCAAGGACAAACATATGTACACTCGCTTTTATATGAGTTGATTATTTAAAGGTTAAATTCCTTGACAGAGACGGCATCTTATTACTTAATACATTGCACAACATTAAATTTCATATTCTCCTCGTACAAAAGTAATATATACAACTTCCAACATTATGCACTCGTAAATATTTCATATAAAACAGTTCGCTAAACAATTTCAACAAACACAGGTTTTCCTGGAAAAAAAGCAATGAGCTGCACATTGAAATTTAATTTTGATTTGTGTATATTCAACTATGAGCAAATATGTGAACTTAAGAACTGTTTGAGTAATTTAGATTTCAATTAAAGCTTAGCAACAAAAGTTTGTTTACATTTATTGCCATAGCAACCGATTTAGCAATTTTAGAATAAGTTTATCATTATCCATAAAAAAAAGCTTTTTTTAGGTTATATTATTACAAAAGCTCTAATCAAACACAAACAAAAATTACTACTTTACTGTATTATAATTCAATTCGAAAATTTATTGTTAAATATTATAAATAAAACAGCTGATTTGGATAAACAAATTTAACGCCATTTTTAAGTCAGGCCTACAATGAACCAAAATGCTTTTATTTAGAATCAGGTAATTATTCTTAACTTTTTTCTAGATTAGGTAAAAGCAAACATAAGGTTTACTGTACATGTCAAACACCTGGTTCTACATTTTTAAGTGTTTACTTGAGTTGGTAATATCAAAACTTGCTTTAAATATTGATGATTGATTATTTAAATATTCATGGTGAAATTACAAAGCATGCCACAATTCGTGCTTATTTAGATCTCTTTCTTACATTACCTATGTAAAGGTTAACGCTCAGTCGTCATTTCCGTGAAAATATCAGCGTATACAATTATCTGTTTACATTTTCTCCACCATACTGTCGCACTTTTACTTTCTCCACCTATACGTAGTATATGGAGAAAGTATTGTTTTCGTCCAAATTTTCGAATTTTAATTTTTAGTGGAACTATCTGTTTTGGTGTTCCCCGAACTCCAAAAAACATTTTTAGTGTAATTATTTGTTTTGGTGCACCTTGAACCCAAAAAAGTGTTTTTGTTTTTTTTTTGGTGATGTCTGTCCGTGTGTCTGTAAGGATGTGTACAGAGAGCTGGAGACCATACCAACGGTATGATTTTGATGAAATTCGGTACGTAGGTGTAGTTCTGGAATATCTCCAGGATATTTTTTCATTTTTTTAAATTTTTGATTTTTAAGTAGTTTTACCCCCAAAAATGGCAAAAAAAACAAGAAAAATCAAAATTTCTCAAAAACGGCTCTAACGATTTTGATAAAGTTTTGCTTATTTGTAGCCCTTAATGTACAATACCATATGCAAAAAAAAAAACGCATCTTTCTAAAAATTCTCGTTTATGTAATAATAATAATAATAATAACTGATTTTTGGGGGTTTTTGGGCAAAAAGGGTGTTATTTTTCAAATTGTTTCAAAATCTTTTTTCGTGCACCTATACAGACGTAACACGCTTACATTTATTATTTATATTGATTTAAAGCGTATGCATATGTATTATATTAGAAGTGTCGCTTACATGAATTATATAAATTTTCCTAAAAAAAATACGCAATATTGGAAAAGCCTCTGAACCTCTGATGTGAGTGGAGCGAATTTATAAAAATAAGTTTACTATTTGTTTTATGGTTTCAACCTACTTTTTGGGAATTGGTCTTCTCGAATTTGTTTGCGCCTCAGCATCCGGAGCTTCCAGCCCCAGTGCATGCGCTTGCAAGTTTACTCCTGGACCTTGCGCTCTCGCTTCACACTCCGCGGACATTCCCGGCCGTCTGCCTCGGATCACCAGCTGCCCCCAATTTGATTTGATTCGGGAACTTTTAGAGTGCTTTATGTTCTGGTTGATTTTACCCCAGACGAGCTCTAAGGTCGTGTACGAAAACAAAGTTCAGAATAATCTCACATAGGTACTTGTTTGTTTGGATACAAATAAAAAAAACAATTCCATTCTAGTACGAAAAACCTGAAAGTATTAACTTTCTGTCAAAAAACGTGCTTATAGTTGCTGGATTTCTTTTGGCTAACGATCTCGTCCGAGCAACTTAGAAAAACAACTTGTGTATCAAATGTTCACGAAATCGGAGCTTGCGAACATATATTAACATATATATATATATATAAGTACATGACATTTTTAACGACGCCCCAAAACGTGTTCTGGGGACCATGATCGGTGCTCGTTGACCACCGATGAGGCCTTAAGTCTCCCCATAAGAGTCACTAAAATAGTTCATCTTTCCCATAGAAATTCGCTAATAATGTTTACTAATGCCAACCGGTTCAAAAGTCTTATTATACACGCACTGTTCACAGATGGGTAAACGCCTAATTTATTGTTATTTTCAATTTTGAGAAGATCAAATTGAAGAGTTTGTAACTATAAGAAAGAATTTAAATCTGTCGAAAACCCGCTTTTGGTAAACATTCCTTGTGTCCATGAATTGTTGATGAGTTGTTCCAGGAGGCCTCACCAACCCCCGCGGCGATACAAATGAAAACAAATACTATGTATTTTCAATGTAATGACGATTGATGTTTTGATGACAGAGATGATTTATTTTTACACAGAAGAGAGGCAATTTTCATGTTATAAAGTATGGCCAAAATGTGATACGATAAAGCAGTAAAGAATAAAGTTGACATAATTTGAATAGTTAATTATGATACAGTTAGTTTTGTTTCGTTTTTTGCGTTTGCTATTACCTAACAAACAAAATACAAATTTGCCAATTTGGTTGTTATGGTAATAAATCTATATGGTATCAAGAAACGTGCGTTGTTTCAGTAAACTTCCCGCCTAAGATCGTGTTAACCTTATGATTCAATCAGCTGTTTTATTTGTAGGTTTTAACAACGGATGTTTTAATTATAATAACACAGTAAGTTTTTTTCTTTGTGTTCATGCCTAACCTAAAAAAAACTTTGTCGAAAGAAATAATTAACAGACTATACATTTTCCAAGATGGTTGCTATGGTAATAAATGTAAATGCATTCAACAAACGTGAGTTGGCTCAGGCAAGTCACATTTAGAATTGCTAATAATGAAACCCCGTATTTTGATAATTTTCTACCCTTAAAATCAATATTCAGCAAAATCCCAATCTTAGTGAACTTCTACATAGTGAACTTCCTGTAAGTTATAAGGCTCTAGCTATCATCGTTTGGGCTGAACGTTGGTTATGGATCAGTCAGTCAGGACTACTTCTTTTGTATACAGAGTGTCTTGCAACCATTAGAACAAACTTTATCACGTTATTCAGCATGTCAAAAGAAACAAAAAATGTAAAATAACATGTGTCCTGTCTCATTCCGTTTTCGGTCTGTCTGTATGTTTTTTTTACAAAATATTTAATATTTTTAGAAGTAGAAAAGATATTGATCTCAAACTTTGTACACCTATTTGTTGCGTGACCTTTTATCACTGTACGAAAAATTAGAACAATATTTTAAATATTTTCAAAATGGCGGCCGTTTATAATTTTTAATGTCAAATATCTCAAAAACCGCTAACTTTACAAAAAAATCAAGATATTTTTAATACGTTTGAGGGTTTATACCCATTTCACAAAGTTAATGTTCTAAAACCCTACATTTTACGTAAATTAAATTACATTTTACACCTTAATTAACGCCCTACATATTTCAATAGGGTTTCGTTTCTGTGAGTAATCTGAAATACGTGTGAAATCTTTCGCTAGCTGTAACTCTCTAACGAAGCATTTTCAGACCTATGAATAAATGAACTTTTTTCGTTAGTTTTTCTAGTGGAATCAGCTCAGAAAGTGCTCGGAACATTATGCAAATAACTTATTGTTTTAGCTCAAAATAACTTTAAAATATTTTGTTTCTAGAGTAATTGTTGACAACTACCAAGAAACACATTTTCCTTTTTTTTGTCAATATCTCTTTTGTCTTTTGAGCTACAGAAAAAATAAAAAAAACCGTTGAGTTTGTCATTAAAAAAAGTAAACTTTTTTTGTCTCTTGTGATTCATTTGTAAAGTTACCGGTTTTTGAGATATTTGACATTAAAAATTATAAACGGCCGCATTTTGAAAATATTTAAAATATTGTTCTATCTAATTTTTCGTACAATGATAAAAGGTCACTCAACAAATAGGTGTACAAAGTTTGAGCTCAATATCTTTTCTACTTCTAAAAATTCTAAGTATTTTGTAAAAAACACATACAGACAGACAGACCGAAAACAGAATGAGATAGGACACATGATGTTGTATTAAATTTTTTGTTTCTTTTGGCATGCTGAATAACGTGATAAAGTTTGTTCATATGGTTGCAAGGCACCCTGTATACAGATTTTGATATATTTCCCGGCCTCTGTTCAGCAGTGAATTTAGTTTCGCAAAAATATAAAATATACTACGCACTCTACATGTAAACCACGTGTAAAAACTACGTATTAACATCGTAACGTGTTCCTCTCATTTCAAAGGTTTTCTACCGTAGTGTGTATTGTAACAGTTGTTTTTTTTTTATATATAAAAGTAAATAAAATGACGTCATACCAGCTGAACAATCGTGTTACCTTCTGTAATTCAGTTTTGCAATTCATCTCGTATAAAGCACAACTTATTGAATTCACGGTTCAAACTATTCCACTAGCTGTTAGAATGACCGCACTAAAGATTGTTTTCTTATTGACTGCGCTGGTAGTGGTCGTGGTGACCGCTAAAACCCCTTGTACTGGGAATACGGAAGCTGTAAGTATTTACTGTTTCAATATGTCCTTACTGTTTAAGACGGAATGTTATGCTTATGTTTTGATCTATACTAAAATTATAACAGGTACAATTTGTTTAATAAATATTATATTAATACGACTTTAAAGTGATACTAATATATTTTGTATTAATCAATATCGGAATGGCGATAATAAATATGTATGAAAATGTGTTTGTATGTAGAGTTAAAGAGTACTAAACCGTTAGACATTATTTTGTAATAAAAATATACACTATCCGTGAGTAACCTAAGCTAGTATCCATTTTGAGAAACAAATTCAATATTTACAAATTATTCGGAACAAATTCAGGATTTAACAAACAGGTGTATCCCTGCTAATAATTTATTTACAGTGCGTGCTACCACATAAACATATATAATAAATTAATTAAATAATAATTATATTACTTTAATTTGAATCCATAGAAATCCTTTAAAATCAGTGGTTAAACAATGTTTCTAACTTTGTTGGAAGCCGACTATCTGTACCACAACTTGTTTGACACTGTATATTAATTAGCTAAATCATATCTTTACCGGTCGATTACGTAGTTACTTTTTCAAAAAATATTTACAAACGAAGTCATTTAATGCGCTTTACACTCCAGATTTACAGAGAAATATAAAACGAAATTCAAATCTTTGTATTTAAAAAATAACCAACATTTTAAAATATGTCATGGTATATAAATGGGAGAACCTAATGTAAGAACCATCCTTTAGTTTGGGAGGACCAATTACGTGGGTCCAATTTAAATACCAATTATTCTCTCCCCAAAAATAAAAATAAAATAATTTCCTAATTTTTAGTAAAACAAACTAATTATAGAGTTTATTTATAACTAGTCCTCTTGTTATTTATAATATGGAATAATTAATTTTCGTCTAGAAGCTTGCCCTTAGTTGTTCCAGAGAAAATTTTAACGTACGTTTATAACATACTAGCTTGCCCGATTCGGCTTTGTACGGATATACAAATCAAAGTTAAATGTATATTAACAAAAAATATATTATATCAATAATATATTATATGTATTTCTTATGGGGATTTTTAGTATCTTTGAACCCCCAAATCCCCCCAAATTTCGAATTTTTAAACCCTTTCTTTGCGAGCACCTGGGGCCCTAGAGGAAGCTACATACCAAATTTCATCCCAATCCATTCGGTAGTTTTCCCCAAACCTCCCCTAAAATTTCGAATTTTTTTGAAAATCTTTCTTAGCGAAAACCTATGGCCTTAGGGGAAGCTACATACCAAATTTCATTCCAATCCGTTCAATTGTTTTGGAGAAATCGTGATTTAGTAACTTTGACCCCCCAAACCCCGTCCAAAATTTTGAATTTTTTGAAAACCTTTCTTAGAGAGCACCTATTTTTTTTATTTTTTTTTATGGGTTGCAAGGCCCTAAAAGAACCTTGCCGGCGTCGACCAAATTGATCTTTTTCCCCCTTAATTTTCCTAGTTATTCCCACACTGTGATACCTGTCTTCCTCATAAAGGCACAGACGCTATAACTATTGGGTTTCCTAGGATGGTTTCCCTTCTAAAAGAAGTTCTGACTCTACCTAGAGCCTCACATTCCAGAAGGAGCACCTATGGCCCTAAAGCTAAATACCAAATTTCGTTACAATCTGTCAGTCGTTTTGGAGAAATCGTAATTTAGTAACTTTGACCCACCAAACCCCTCTCCCTAAAATTTCGATTTTTTTAAAACCCTTTCTTATCAGCACCTACGGCCCTAGAGGAAACTACATACCAAATTTCATTCCAATCCGTTCAGTAGTTTAAGAGAAATTTTGATTTAATAACTTTTACAACCCCCCCCCCCCGACCCCCTAAAATTTCGAATTTTTTTTAAAACCTTTCTTAGTGATCACCTATGGTCCTAGAGGAAGCGAATTCCAAATTTCGTTCCAATCCGTTCAGTAGTTTTTGAGAAATAGTGATCAGTGAGTCAGTGGATTTGGCTTTTATATATATATAGAATATAGAGATAATGATTTAGATGTTGTTAATATTATAATGAAGAAATTAATAATCAAATATGTTTATATGCTATAAGAAGATGTACAAATTTGGAGCATTATCAACAGAGTACGTTTCTTCAAAAGTTGTATTTTTTTTCAACAGCAGATCTGTAAAATGTTATGCTAATACGTTATTACACCAGTGGCTGCTTCAAATTTTATTAATTGTAGACATAGCTGTTTGTTTACAGTCTAATAAAATGCCATTTCACAGTTTTTTTTTTTGGTTTATTGGTCACCATTTTGTGTTGGTTTAAGATAGAGACCTCTAGTTTGCGTTATTCGATTTCTTTTATCAATCCTTTAAAATGAGGGGTGGCACGAAAGGGGTCTACATTTGAAAATTGGTAGCAGTACAAAATGTACAATGCGTACACGGGGGCAAAGTTGCCCCATACAATTATATACTTTATAAATATTTTATGAATTTGGCTTTTCTCTACCCACTCACTAGAGGGGTGTCGCCAGACTTTTGACCAACCCTGTATACATTTGTATGTATATGGTAATATATATACAGAGTGTTCATAAAGTCAATTTAACCCCCTCATTATTTTTGTTACTGAAAATAAGTTAACAAAACTTTGTATACCTTTTGTGTTGGATAACAGGACAACATTTTTCACATATCTGACCCTCTATAATTTTGGGTGACTTAGGGGCAAGGGGAGTTAAAATTTTAAAAAATAAAAGTAGGTCATGTAATACACCATTGAAAAGCTTATTAAAAGAGAAACACAATGGAGAAAACTAGAGCTTAATATCTCACTTCGTTTCAAAGTTGTGGAAAATAATATACAACCTACTTATTCCTAATATTAACAAATGAATAACCTGCTTTGATGCTGTGATAACAATATCATTTTTCAGAACTTTGATTGTCCATTACTTTGAAATGAAGCAAGATACCAAACTCTAGTTTGCACCATTCTGTTTCTCTTTGAATAAGCTTTTCAACGGTGTATTACATGACCTACTTTTCTAATTGAAATGGTTAACCCCTACCCCCCTCAAGCCCCCCTAAATCATAAAGGTTCAGTTATGCCAAACAATTTGTCCTGTTATTAAACCAAAAATATATACACAGTTTTGTTAACTTATTTTCAATAACAAAAATAATAAATCGGGTTAAAGGTACTTTATAAACACTCTGTAAATAACTTCTCGATACAGTTAGGTTTATATAAAACCTTAGTTAAGGGTCGGCTCTAGTAAAACAGAAAGCAACCTGCGACTCCCTATAGCGGCGGTTGGTTACGCGGACATTGCTCATCCTAAATCCATTTAAAACCCCTCAATTATTCAAATAGTCTTTTTTTTTAAATACCAAACTCTTGGGGACAAAATTCTTTATCCGAATGGCTTGGTAATTTTTCGCTATAAATAATAGTTACAACGTAAAAAATATTTAAAATCACCCTATAGCGGCGGTAGGTTACTCGGACATTGCTCAGCCTAAATCCATTTAAAACCCGCAATTGTTCAAATAGCGTTTTTTAAAAAATACCAAAATCTTGGGGACGAAATTCTTTAGGCGAATGGCTTGGTAGTTTTTCGCTATAATTAATAGTGACAACATAAAAAAATATTAAAAATCCATGTTTTAAATTGTTAATAAATATTACACAAAATATTTTTCTCAGTTTTTAAAAAGCCATTTGCATGCATATTGACCATAGCTTTAAAATGACATATCGTTTATAATTTTCCGATCAAAAATAAAAGAAAAATTTGGATTTTAATTTAACATTGGTCTTATGGAGTGTCAGCCAACATGGCCGACAGCTAGAGCCGACCCTTAAGTTATAAATGTGTAACATTGTTAGTTACTGATATTCTTAAAGAATGTTGTTTAAAAGTTCAAATTTGTTTTTATGTGAAAGAAGAATGTTTATGTTTGTTACATACTTTATAGTGGTTAGTTTGGTCTAATGGCCGTTATTGTGGTTCTACTGAACAAATTTATAAATTTAGGCGTATTGAAAAATTTTCTTTTGTGTATATTCCAAGAATAGTCCAATGTACAAACTTCCTTGAATTTTCTAATAATAAAAAATACCTGTTTTTGTTAGGTATTTGGTAGTTTATCCTCGCTTTCGAGCTTATTTTTACACGTACAATTTAGACTTCCTATAATAAAGCTGAAACTTTCGCAACAATGTTGCGCAACAAGTACTTTTAACCACTGTACCATAATAATTTTCTAAAAGTGAATAAATAGTTTTATATTCAAGTTCAATAGAAATATGAATAATAGAATGTATTGCCTGTTACAAAATAAATTAAAGAGCTTGTCCAGTTCAACCTAAAGAATATACAAGTGTACAGTATGATTTTAGTAAAACTGGGTCAAGTACAGTCAGTACCTTATGGTTGACCGTCTCAGCGTCTGCTATTGATTTTACGTACTTTAGATTTGAAGTTTTCAAACAGCCGCCATTTTTAAACAAATGGTTAGATATAATCGCTTATTTTTCTTAAAACAGATCATTCTTAGGTTAAACCTCCTGCCAAGTTTGAACCCAATCGGTCAAACATTTCTCTCGATATGAATTATTTTGAATAAAAAAACAAAATTTCGGATATCTGGAAAACGAATGCTTTTTAGGACCTATGTTCATAATATGTCTAATTTAGTTTTTGTTTAGGTTGTCGATAATCTCCTGAATTTGTACCAAGCTCTTGCGAAACATCCTGTACATGTATTTACTTTTGTATGCAGAATTTTAATTGAGTATTGTGTTGTTACTCTTCATTACACACACAAATTACTTGATGTTACAGTGCTCCAGAAACTGCGAATGCTGCAGCAAGGCTTGTGACAACGGCACTTGTAAGAAAGTCTGCACCGCGACTGGACAAACTGTAAGTATGGTGTCTGCGAAAAATAAACATTTTTTTAAATTTTTCACGGTGTTTGTTATTTTAACAATTTTACAATAAAAAATTTCTGTAAAATACACTGTTTCCGAAGCTGGTATTTTCAATTAATTACAAACTATTTCTCAAGTTATGACTCAACCGGTTTGCTGTAAAATGTTTTAACTTACCAAAATCAGTATTGCCTGGTATAAATCCGTCTTTTGTAATTGAGTGATGGGAAAAAAACTGAATAGTCTTTATGATTCACTTTTAATTATAAATTTTGTATTGTGTAAGAAAAAAAGTTCAAACTGGGAACTGAAAAATGTCAATTACGTGACAAATGAAAGAAGGGGTTTAAAAAATGTGAAACGCAAAACGGATGCGTATTGTGACTGTGTTTAAAATGAGATCTTGCAACAATTTTATGATAAAAAATAAACAAAATGAATGGTGTTTAACTTAACATTGATCTTACAGGATAAAAATCCAAGATGACCGCCACTACAGCATACAGTGCATCGAGTTAGCTTGAAGTAAAACATGTTTCACATCAAGTATTTCATGAAAATTAAATCCATACATATAATAAAATATCGTCTGTCTGTTTGTGAGGCAAAAACTGAGCTCGGCTGAACGTATAAAGCTGTGGTTTGAGCCATTAGACTAAACAAACAAAACCGTATGTGTACAGGGTGGTCCAAAAAACAAGTTACAGTTTCAAATTAAAATATAAGCTTTATTATTCAAATAAACTACACTTTCTTGTGTAAAATAATACATCATATCTTGAAATGTTTTTATATTATGTTTTGAATACAATTGATTTCAAGAGGCTGCCATTTTCCACTTGGCAAATCTGTGCTCTCGAAATAACATTGTCCTACATTGAGTAGGATTTCCCTATTGTCACTATCTCAATCGGTTATTGGCTTTCAGCTCTTATAGGGTCCGAGCTTTGTTTTGGTATCCCAAAAGAAAAAATCTTGGGTCTATTAATCTCCATCTTTCCTTACCAATTATTTGATCTGAACGACATGAGTGAGCCGTTTCTTGTAATCTGTGGCCTTGCGTTTTGCACGAGTTGGACTTTGTATGGGAAGAACTTTAGGTCCCTTTGAATGTTCTTCACGAGGTTCGGTACACGTCCAACTGCTGAGACCTTTACAGGGTGGAAGTTCCTGGTTGTTTCCGAACACTTTGGCATACGCGTTGTGCATTCTCCAATGAGCGGACGGTACGGTGTCTTCCAGCTCGAGCTGTTCCACTGACCCCTGTTCCTCAAATCGTCTGTACAAATTCACTATGGCCTTCCTGGAGGGGGGCGTTATAACCCCAAAGTGCTGGCAAAAATCTCGCCGAGTCTCCACAATTGAATGATTGTGTTGAATGTAAAATAATTTTTACTCGCTCCAGAGTACTGAAATTTTCCAGGAAACCGAAACTCCCAGGAAGAGTCCTAACTAGATGTGGAGCAAACAAAAACAAAGAAGGCTTTTTAAAAAAACATTATGAATTTTTAAACTGTGTCCAGACTTTTAGACCACAATATCTTCATTGCAATTTATTTTAAAATATGGTTGTTAGAGGTATAAAACAAATTTATTGGGAAATTATAGTTTAGTAAAAGTAACACCCAAATTAATATACAGTATGTAAAAGCTTTCGAGCAAATCTCTTCACTTCATTACTTCGTTCCGTTGTTAAAACGCTTCGCAAAACAATTAACAGTTGGCGTCTATTTATTTGGTTGTCAATTCCATTCCATTGAGCAGAAAGATTGCTTCTAGCTTTTAAAATGAATACAATAAAATTCAATTTTACCTTGAAATTAACGACTTTATTGTTCCAACGTTCCATCATAAAACTGTAAAATGAATCTTTTATATATTGTTTTAAAGATTTGCAATCTGTACGTACAATTAAATCGCGTCTGTCTGTTTTCAACGGCATCAACTGAGAACAGCTAAACGTATAAAGCTTTTGTTTGAGCCATTACACGCAGCGGCAAGGTTTAGGAAAAATCCGCATTCGAAAGAGCACATTCGTTCAAAAGTTGACTTGCACGACATATTTTGCTGCTTATAACTTATATAAGCTATATTAGCATATTAGCTATATTAGCTATATAGCACCTATATTAAATTTGAGATAATCATTAGATCCAGCTCGCCGAGTTCTTTCAAATGGCCACTGAGGTTGCACAGCTTAGAAGTTTTAACACAAATATTGTGAGTTTTTCTTAAACTTCTTGGTTTTGAATTACCGATTTATTAAACAGCTATAGCTTTTCTACGATAGGGAAAATCTGAGACCACCGTTAAGATTGGAAACTTAATTCTCTACAACTTTAATATTTTACATTTCTTTCCTCAACGCGATCGAAGAGGTCAAAAATGTAAAAAAAAGCGTTTAAAAGTTTTGCTTTAAGGTATTGTAGGCCGTTATTGCACGTTGACAAAGTAGCGGGTACGTCTAGTAAATTATAAAATTTCTGTTTACAAACCAATAATGAAGAAATTCCGTTTACAATTTAGCTGGTTAGAAAATAAAGAAAGTAATACAGTAATTAAAATTTCACTATGGTTTTGTATCGTTAAATGTACTTTTAGTGAGTTACAGGTGCAGGTATAAAGAATATAATTAATTGTACCGCCTATGCAATTGCTGTACTACTCTCCGGTAGAAAAGCTGTTAGTATTTTCACCAAGGTGGTTGTTAACTTTTTAAAACAACTGCACCAGGGGGAGGGGGTAAACATTTAATATTGTAATTTTACCCCCAATGATTATTGGTCAAATACAACCACTGGAACAACGGGGTAAAACTTTGCGGTATTTTGTTTAACCCCTAATGATTATTGTACTTGTAAAACATCTACAACATGTTAGTACAAATTCTCTAGAGTACTTTTACCCTCATTAATTATTGGTAAAATGCAACCACTGGAACAATGTTGTAAAACTTTGCAGGGTTTAACTTGCTCTCCAGTGTGTAAATTTCTTACTGTACTATTACCTGCTAATGATTGTCACAAAAATAATATGTCATACTTAAAAAATAATCATAAAAATATATATATAATATATGCCTGTGCGGAGCTCTAAAACGTCTCGCCCTCTAAAAGTCCAACCAACTCCAATCAACTTTGAACGCATATGTTCTGAATGTATCCGTTATTTTTGAAATATTATAACTTAAAACTTGATTAGCTACAACTTGTAATAAGCTAAACCTATATTGTTCGGTGTGGCAATAAGAGGATGCGATACATTTGTAATTACAATAAATGAATTCACCTTTAAATAAATATTATGTTATTTACAGTGTTCAAAGAGCGAGGAGTGTTGCTCTGGAGATTGTAGTAAAGGTGTCTGCATAGATGAAGATAAAGGTGATTGCCGTGGCATAGGATTTATAGTAAGTATCACAGCGCTTACTAATACGTCACTACAGAAGCTGAATCAGCTCTATCCTAGTTTAGGTGTTTTATTAATTTGCTGTAGTTCATTGCATGTGTGGGTATGAATATATTTTATGACATCGTGTGCGTGCGTGGGGGTGAGTTTGATGAAGTGATAATTAATTGAAAACGACTCTACTATCATATTATTAAATTAATTGGTAACGTTAAATTTATAATTTAAGAAAAGTTTAATTTATTAAAAAATTAAATTAATATTTTGTTTTAAATTTTGTATACTTACTTGTCAGGTAACCAACCTGGCTGACGGTCAAAAAATATAAATGCGAAGAATTTCAATTTAAGTTAGATCAAATAAAGCATCATTAATAGATTATACTTGTTATGTTCATTTAGTCAAACAAATATTTTGTTATTTTCAGTGCGACAAACAGACTGATTGTTGCAAAGGAACTTGCTCGCGTGAAACGTAAGTAGAACTACCTATATAGTACGGATTTACCTAAGCTTTATATATACATACGTTTCAAGTACATACGTCGTTCATACTGAATAATTTTAACAGTGAATTACAAAATCCGATAGTGTCAGCCTTGTGGTAGATGAGCAGTTAAGTTGTTAGAATTTAGTAATATAAATGATCTACAATTGAAAACAAAGAACATTTTCATGACTGGGATTTGAACTCAGGAATTTTATTTATTAGTGCTAATGCTCTACCAACTGTGCTACCCCGATCACACCAGATATTGGTCAATATTATCTCACTTGTGACAGCCAATGGTGGTGTTTTTTTCTTCTTTTTTTTCTGTAAATAGAATTTAGTTTGATTTCAATGTCGTTCAAACAAAGCAATTAGTCTGTTAGCAGTAAGGAATGTAGTAAACCTCACAAGTGAGATAACTACGACCAATATCTGGTTTTATTACAGTTGGCAGAGCAACAGCACGGAACGCTAAAGGTCCTGTGTTCAAATCCTGGCTTGGTCCTTGTTTTTTTTTTCACTTGTTGAGTGCCACGCCAGTCCAACGCACTGTGATCAGAAATGGCAAAAACCTGGTATTATTTATTCGGAGAAAAACATACTATTTTCCTTTATCTAGCACTTTAGAAGGTATTTTCTGCTTCATTTATAGGCGAGATAGAACAACTTACCCGGCGGGCGGGCCCTTCGTGCGGTAACAAAGTGATGCTTTCCTCCCTTAAGTCACAAACAACTATTGTCCATGGTTTTTGGGTCGCTGAATCGATCTAATCTATTACAGAGAGAATACGTAGCTCGTTTACTAGTTACAGCTAATATAGCAGCCCATGAAATAACGATTTACTCAAAATAATTAGTTTTCGTAACGCAATTTTTTGCCTGAGCCAACGCGACAAGGTATATAATAGGATAATTTATGAGAAGGTTCATCTCTTTCAGGTGAACTTATTTATAATAAATTACGAAAATAACAAAGTTTGAATCATTTTATATGCTGACCACGGTAAACTGTAACCTAGTGAATAATCAGAGAGGGAAGGTAATCAGAATACTACAAAAGTAATGTTCATATCCATAAGTACATTCATGTATAATTTATTTAACAAATTTCAATAAACACTTCTCTAAACCAAGTTTCTAAAACTAATTCCACCAAGTCACGGATTGAACATGCGAAGTTTTGCGTGGTTTCTTTCCGAATTGAAGATTGAAAACATCTCATATTCTATAACCAACTATTCATTGCAATGAACATACCTTTGGCCGACGCCGACGGCGTAGTTTAATGATTTTGCTCAAAGTTTTAGCGGCACAAGCAAGACTCACAGGTTTACGCAGATGGTTCTTGAACTTTACGTTTTTGAATTTTTTTCTAATGTTACACCATAACTAATTCATTTTTCATTAATAATCTAAATGTCTTTGAATGTATAAAACTATTCTTTAGACATCATTTTTGAAGCAGTTTAATGGTAGAAAAGAATGTACAAAAAGTACAACATATTTAAATTCAATATCTTTTCCAAAGATATTAAGTGTTTAATAAATTAAACAAAATAGCTGATCATTCGAAAACTTAGCATTTCCTGGCTTATGTTTATTGAATTTGTTTTTCTTATTGTCATCTATAGAATAAACTGGTGAAACTTGGGAAAATGTTTTTAGCCGATCAAAAATGTAAAAGTTTATTTTGAAATCTTGTAATTTTTTTAGGATTTATATTTTGGTACTGGAAACCAAACAACAAATAAATGTTTTATAAGTATGTTCTCATTTAATTTGATCTGTTTACAGAGCCAAGAGAATTGGTATTGTGGACGACTTGGGAGTGTGTTACGACGAAACATTCCACTGAAAACACAGATACAATGGAATCTGGTGCAAGTGTTTAGTACTTGTTGCGAAAAAATAAAGGATGATAAAATTATTGTGTTTGTTTTTTTATTCTTTTTATTATTATTTTTTTTAGACGCCCTTGTACACCGTTTGGTGAAGAGAGTTTGGTTTTCCATAAATATATCTCCAGCTTAAAGCTTGTTAGCGAACTTGCATTGTAAAGATGAGATATTGCAGTGAATCTTGTGAGAGACCTAAGTTCTGGAGATTTAATTTAGCATCGATCATGGTCCTCAGAACACGTTTTATCGTGTCATTAAAAGGTGTATACCGGGTGTCCATTTTAACTGGGCCACCATCGGGATCTCTAAAAGTAATGGGTTTAAGGCAAATTTTAAATGGAGGACTTCACCCGGTGAGTTATACACCACGAGACATTAATGTACATTGTATGCATTACACGAGAACATTATACGTTAATTAACAAATAAATATTACTGTTATTTTAAATATACACGAATACGCACTCAGGATATATACAAGAGAACACATTACAAAGTGGAGACCACATCTATCACGTACACTCTCCACCAAATAAAAAGACACAGACAATATAGGATGTTTAGTGTGACTTTAACGCCTTCTGCAAGCACAGCAACGAACGCGATTGTTTTGAAATTTACGCCATTAAAAATTAACGGCCACTTACGCTAGGTTTGTTTTGTTATAAGTACTTGATGGTAATTTTCATTACAAATGGGTCGACAAAACGGAAAATCACGACGCTGCCAGATAGAGGTACAACAATAATCTGAAAAATAATTTTCTTCCCATTTTCTTCCGTTACTGCACTGATTACGCCATTTGATCAACGCCATTCTGGTCTTAACAGATTGTAATATGCTTGACTTAAATCATTAAAAAAAATATTCGATTCATATTAGCTAATGTGTTAACGTTTACCGCTGATATGTGTGTAATGTGTATAGACCGTGTAGTTGTTTGATCTTGGTCACACGATTATAAAGACCCAACGAAATTTGTAAAACTTTAGTTCAGCATTGGCCAAAATAAACAGAACTGAAATTGTGACAGTTTGAAATGTTTTATTTTTAGATGAATATACAAAGTGAAATGATTCTAAGAACTTTATATTTCAACACACTCGTTGTGTACGCCCTCCATAAGATTTAGTCAATGTAGTGGAAGATGTTCCAACTTGTTGGCAAACATGCTTCTGACGTTCTAGTTTTTTTTTTCACGAAGCTCCATAACGGTATCTTATTTCTGGAAGGTGGCTTCTTTGCGACACCGTCTGACGTTGAAATCCAAAAACCGTGTTGTTTGGTTTGATGAAACCGGTTACGTTTACATCACTTTTATCTCTGAAACTCGCACATATCGAAGGGACCTAAGGTTTTCAGGCGTAAATTTACTACCTCTGCTGAGCTGATACGTTTGCAAATGACTGCCATTTTTTAGAAAATAATGTAGTGCTGCCAACCTAAGCACATTATTCTATTGAATGTTAAAATGCAGGTAAACACACTGTGATTGTAGTGTGAATGCTTTGTGAGTTCTGCGGAAGTTCGGGTCTACGTGCGAGGGATCCGACCCACGCACGCACACTCACCACCGTTATAATAAGCCCCTTAACCCTATAAGCGTCAGGCGACGAGAATTCTCTTCGATTGCATTCGGCTACATACCGGCATCCGAGTGTCAGGCGACGAGAATTCTAGTCGATACGTTTAAATCAAAATTCGTGCATCAAAAAAATAATAGTAAGTATGTCATATTGTATATCATTGAACTCAGGACATTCTGACGATTAATTTGGTATATTGTTTATTACACTATGACTTATAACTATCTAGCAAAAAATACACAAAAGTTCAAAAGATGACAAAAGCGTTAGTCTGTCTCGTGGCAGCAAAAAAATAAACTGAGTTTTCCTCTTATCTTATCATAAACTAAATATTGTCTGACAAACAAGTTAATTATGTCATCGCATAGATCGAGACCTGTAAATTTTGCATTTATAAGTAAATAATTTGTATTATTTTTCCAAAACCTTTACTTTTGAAAATTTGTTTAACCATTTATTTATTTTACCGTTAGCAAGACAAAAAGTCACAGAAAAATTAAAACAAATATTTTATCTGTATAGCAATGTTTTCCATACTTTTCTAAACAAGAAAATATATAATATTATACACTTTACTTGAATAGGCTACATTATATAGGGGTTTCAATATGTATAGGTACTGTTTTGCAAATTGCTAATTTTTGTTATTTTTCCCTAAAACATTGTTTTTTTATAGAAAGTATTTTTTTAATTGTTTTATTGTGTACTAGCTGACCCGGCAATGTTTCGCTATTGCTTAATTTGAAACTTTGAAAGCCTGTAATTCGTATCCCTAAAGGCCGATGTAAATTATAATGGGATTCTGCTCATTGCTTGATTTACCTAACCTAAAATTATATTCAGTTTTTGATCCAAATCAGTTGTTGATCAAAATCAGCTGTTGATCAAAATCAGCTGTTTTAAGCTTTTCATACGAACAGCTGTTTCTGATGAAATCAAAAGAAATATTTCTTCTTCTTCCTTAAGATTGACCTTCCATAAGATTAACATTGAAACTTTGAGGGCCACTGGGGCGCAGCCCTAATGTCCTAGGACTTTGGTAAATGGCCTAAGACCTTCCCAGGGTTAACCTGTGTTACTATGCAAAATTTCAAAGCAATCGGATGGACGGTTTGGTAACGCATAAAGGACAAACATACAGACAAACGTACATACATTGAATTTTATATATATAGATAATGTTTTTTTCTACAATCTGCATATTTTGGATTTATAGCTAAATAATTTTCATAACTTTTCCAAAGCCTTTTCTTTTGAAAGTTTGGTTTCCAAATTTATTTATTTTTTCCGTTCAAACGCCAAAAAGTTATAGAATTTAAAAAAAAATATTTTAACTACATGGCAATGTTTTGCATACTTTGCTAAATAAGAAAATATATAACAGTATACACTTTACTTGAATAGGATACATTGTACAGAATTGTCAATATGTATAGGTCACTTTTTGAAATTTTTAATTTTTGTTATTTTACCACAAAACATTGCTTTATGTCTTAGGAATATTTTTTTAAATTGTTTTATATAAAGAAAATTTGTTTCTAAATTTTGTACGATTTGGATTTATAATTTTATTTTTTCTATTTTTCCAAAAGCACTACTTTATAAACTTTTGTTTACCGATTTAATTTGTTTCCGTTCAAAACGCAAAATAAGTTAGAGAATTTTTTTAAAAATATTTTATCTACACAGCAATTTTCTCCATACTTTCCTGAACAATAAAATGTATAATAGTGTACACTTTACATGAATATAATACATTTTATAGATTGTTAAGTGATAATGTGTTCAAGCAGTGAAAAAGTGACTGACGCTTAGAGGTAGCAACCAAGAAATATTGTACCTTTGTACGACACTCAAAAACTTACATATTTATTTTACGATAACTATTTTTTTACGATAGCTATATTTATTTTAGCTGAAATGTACTGTAAAATCCCTTGTTTGAATACAATTACTGTTAATTTTAATGAAAAATTACTCCAAACACGAAATGAGTATGACAATAAATAGTTTATTGGATGAGGACGATAAAATGTAAATATATAATGAGGCTTTGTCCGCCTGAGTGACTGAATGACATAGAACCAACATGGAGCAAAAACTACTTAAGATACAAATTCGAAAATGTAAAGGTATATTCTTATGTATACATAGAGTGACCTACTACGCGAGGATTTTGTAAAATTTTGATTTAATGTGTAAACATAGTGAAACTAGTATAACGAAGTTGATGATATGTGATGATAACCGTTAAAGTGTTTCGCCTTAAAAAAACAAAAACAAATACAACTGTTAGATCAACAGCTTAGCAACACATGATTGTTCATTGTTTACATTCAAATAGGAACCAACTTAGCAACTTTAGAAAAAGTTTATTATTCTTCACAACCAAAACTTTTAGTTAGGTTGTCAAAATAAAAGCAACCAAAAATCTACAAAAAACATTATTACTGAATTGTAATTCACATCAAACATCTGTTGTTACATTATTATAAAAAAAAGGTGATTTGAATCAACAACATAAAGTAATTTTTGGAAGGATTACAATTAATCAAAACACTCTTATTTGCAACCAATGTGGCAATTTGGAATTAGAGTTCACAACTAACGGTTTTGTTAGATTAGGTAAAAGCAAACAAAATTATTGCTGTATTATAAGTCAAACATCTGGCGTGACATATTATATTGTTTTCTTCAATTTGAAGTATTAAAATCTTTTTGAAATGTTAATTATTTTTATTTTAATGGTGAAACTACAACGCATTGAGGTTGGTCGTGTTTGTTTCTGAGTCTTACATTAGCTATGTATAGGTCACCGTTCAATAGTAATTTCTGTAAAGATATCAGCGTATACAATAATGTGTTTCAATGGCTTCGCCATGGGCCACCGCTGAGAATGTTATATTATAACGAAGAAATTAATAATGGAATATGTTTGTAATTATGTTATAAGAAGATACACGAATGTTTCCGAAGTTAAAAGAACGTTTAACTATTTTTAAAAGTTTTTAAATGTATTGCTGTTAAAGGTTGTATTTATATTAATTGTATAACCTCAAAGCAAATTGTATAACGTATTATGGCCTACACGAGTTTAGTTCTATAACTCATATTTAAAAAATCAACTCACAAGACATTATATTATAGATTGAATTAAATTATAAGTGAAAAAACATACACCAAGACCGGGATTTGAACCCAGGACCTTTACAATTCCGTGGTAACACTCTACCAACTGAGCTATCCTGAGCTATCTGGAAGCGCCAGATATTGGTCGATGTTATCTCACTTGTACGGTTTTACTGCAATTATTGACTTAACAGATTGAATACCTGTTACCCGGAAAAGTAAAGGTCTCGGGTTCAACTCCCGGTCTTGGTCTATGTTTTTTCACTTGTAATAATTTAATTAAATATCCTTTGCCGAGGAAGTGTGTAAGCGGAAAAAATAAAAAAAAATGTTTATTGAAGTTGTAAACATAAAACTAAAGTATAATCTAAGCTAGGTTTTGTTTAAGTATTACAGTTCATCGGTGAAATCAGCTTTTATACTATTTTGTTAGTCACGTATGTACGTACGAATTCCTGTTCAGATATCATTATGCCCCTGTCAATCACAAACTGACTTTAATGTTATTCTGTTGATTATTAACAGGCCCAGTGCTTAGTTTTAACAGTCTAAAATCCAAGTACAGAAGTGTCCTTGTCATAATTGTGTTTCAGTGTGACGTCACGTTCTCAAACTTAGTTCGCACAACCTAATAAAAGTAGCGGCAAAGCCACGCCTCGATAAGTTCTGTGCGACTGATGTTGACATTTGTTGGGTAATTGGAGTTTAGCGTTAACAAGATGAGCGCTCGTTCTGTGAACAATTATATAATTGGTAGTTTCCTAAATAAGTCTTGTACATTTTCCTGGAAAAAAGACTGAACAGTAGAGAAACTCAATTCGATGGTTGAATCGCTTATTTTGTTTTAAAGATAATACACATGGTTTTTCGCTTATTGCTTTACTTTATCTAGGCAGGTCTAAAGAAGGTGGGAGGGGGGGGGGGGGGGTCGAGGTAAAATTAAGTTTTAAATTAAGCAAATAAATCTACATATATTAAGAGGCTTTGTACTGACTGAAAGACAGACGACGGCCGTAGAATCAACGTGGAGCAAACCTACTTAAGACACAAATACTAAATTTTAACGTTACATTGTGAGGTCATATACGCACTCTAAGAAAGGATTTTGCAAAATTTGTAATTTAAAGCATAATATTAGGGTAGAAATATTACTTATTAGGGTTCAAAATATTACCCTTATTACCCCGGTTCAAACTCTAATTTGTTTAGGAACAGTTCAATAATAAATAATGCATCGTGTGGTTCAGTGGTAATACTTATTTCTCTATATTTACTCAAACAATACCATAATACAAATATATATGGTTTGGTACATTAGCCTTTACTTATGCTACGTACATTTCTTTTACAAGGTATTGCCCCTTATAAGACAGACTGGATTACAGTACCGGCAACTAACAACTTTACTAAAGCGTGTTACGCTTATGTGAATAACCCCAAAACTCTGAATAAAGTATGACTCTAACAATAGACGAAAATACTTTGCTTTGCTCACTCAGTGTGTTGTCTTCAACAGGTACTTCCTTCACTTGGGATATCGTCAAAATGGTCCAGACTTCGAGCTGATCTGAAATCCCCGTCTCCATTTCCTGGCCGCACTTTTCACGACGAACTGGCCTAACTTCCGGCCCTACACCTTAACAACAGACTGGCCCAACTCGCAGCCCCTCACTGGTCACCTGACCACTCTACTCTGGCCCATCGACCACCGTAATCTGGCCAAGATTCTAGCTTCGGATTATACTTGTTAACCCGTCTAGCTTACTGTTGCATCTCCAAAACAAACCATAGCAACGCGAGTTCCGTGTTCCACGTTTAACGAACTTTCACGCGACCTTGCTACAATTTCCTTATTTATAATATACTTCCTGGTCTGTCTTACTGGTTAATACCTTTACATACAAAACACTAACTCTAATAACTATATACTATAATATATCTTTATTACATATTTCAAAACATAACAATAGCAATAATGAAAATGCGGGTGCTATTTCACAGACTTATAACACAGATAAAATGCCTGTCTAAATCAAAAGCTTAGCACTTGTTTGTTAAATACATTCACATTTATTACAATAGCAACCAACTTGGCAAATTTAGAATCAGATAATAATTTTACTACTCTTCACAACTAACAGTTTTTTTATTTATTTTTTTTTTAGGTAAGGTAAAAGCAAGTAGAAACAAAAATCAACGAAGAAGGCTTGATGTGTTATAATTCAACATAATGGTATTACTTGTTACATTGTTTCCTTCAGTTGGCACTATCAAAATTTGACTATTACTTAAATATAAATGGTGATATAAATGGCGAAAATACATCGGCGTTATTCTAATTATTGGGGTTTTTGTAAAACGCGCCAAGAGAACATTTCTGTTGTCCGTTCAAACGTATAACCTTGTAACAGTAAAACAGCCTCCAACTTAATTGATCTTGTGAATTAATTATTCCCTTTGCTTTGACCCTACGTATGTTCAACCCTTCAAACAAATGCACTTATACGGCTGCACAGCACGATCATAGAACGTTCCAGACTCCAAGTCACTTTCATGGTCCACGACCGTTTAAAACATTCTCGAACTAGAACATTGTCTTCTGGAAGTTTTAAAAACATTTAGGAACAGTCCATCCAGAACAACCTTGGCATTCGATTCCCAGCTGATTCATCAATTTCCCATAACAGGTTCATTTGTGCGATGCTCTTCTGTGACACCCACCTCTGAACCTAATTCCTGCAGTTCCAAAAGAAAACCTTAAGGCCGGTCAAGACGCTACGTTTTGCACAACCTTTTTTTTGCGCAGTCTTAAGACGGAATGAAAACGTTGCAGTTTTTAAAGCGTCTACATGGTGCAGACATACTATCTGTATATTTCGCACAGTTTTAGTGGCATCGTCATGAAGGAGGTCAGAAGTACCCTTCGTTCAAAGTGGTCGCGGAAGTGGCTTCTAAAAAGGCAGCACTTTTCCCATATTAGATTACTGGGTGAATTACGTGATGAACCTAATGATTGGCGGAACTACTTGAGAATGGACATAGACACGTATACTTATTTATTGGAATTAGTGACACCGTTTATCATAAAAGAAAATACTTGCAAGTGAACAGCGATATCACCACATGAAAGGCTAACAGCAACTTTAAGATTTTTGGCAACTGGCAGAAGTTACAAAGACCTAGAATTCACAACAATTATATCGAAACAATCGTTAAGTGAAGTAATTCCCGAAATCATTTAGGAAATGTAACAAATCAAAATACCACAGAGATGGGTTGTAGATTTCGTCAACTCCAGATCGATTCGATTTATTAACTTTTGCCAATTCTTTTCGGTAAACACTTTTCAAAGAATTATTTTTTACAACTGTTTCTCTGTTGCGGTAGCATCAATTTCTTTGAATTTTTCCACTAAACTCTCATAAGCCTGAACCTTTTTATCCCTGTCAATATACTCCTTGGATTTGACACTCCAAATGCATGGGAAATTTTCGTATAATGCGATAAATTATGTGAGAAACTCCCGGGAACATTGCCGAAGGTCAGCCATTGTCGCTCAAAGTAACAAACACATACAAAGAAACTGAGTACTAAAATGAATCGGAAACCGGAGCTACCGTCTCTACATGCACCGACTTGTCCGCACAGTTCAAGGATATCTATGCTCTCTAGCTTAGCTATCTCTGCAACTGTACCGTCTTCGCGCCGTCTTCAAAACTGCGCGGTTTTCCTATCTACATGCAACGTGTTGAACTGTGCAGACGAAAGGTTGTGCAAAACGTAGCGCCTGGACCGGCCTTTATACATGAACGACGGATGGAGGAAACCATATAACACCCTGGAGCTGCAGGGATGGGTTCTGGATTACAGCGGCATTCTCGGATATCACACCTATTTTTACTTTACATCACATATAATGATGTGAGGGTGGTTTGTCTGTGCGGGCTGGTATAACTTCACAAAGGCTTGCAGAACTTAAGGGTATTTAGAAATGGTAGCCCTACATATAGCATCCATGAAGAAGATTTTGGTTTTACGGCATACACGGTTTTTGTGCACTATATTGATGTAAGAGAGTTTGCCTGATCGTGCCTGTATACTCCGCAACCTATCCTTGCAGTTGTGGGTAATTCGGTACAGTTCATGGGAATTGTTTAGGAAAACCGCACACGCACACATCGTTCTATCCTCACATCATTGGTTAGCGGGGAGAGGGTTGTGGAAGGGGTAAGATCAGATCTGATAATAATGTCAAAGATTGTATTAGACAGACGGGAACACATCCCGAGCAACAAATCTAACACTACCAATTCCAAATACGCTGAAAAAATGTTTGAAACAGGGCACACTTACACCAATAATAACATGTAAATATTATGTAAAAACTTTCAAAGGACCAAAAGTGAATGTACTCGAGGAATTTCATATATACAAGGGAAATATAGCAGAGCCAAAGTTGCTGTTAATAAAAAAAAAAAAAAAAACGCAATTCCAGTCTAATACAATCTTTGACATTATTATCAGATCTGATCTTACCGCTTCCACAACCCTGTCCCCGCTAACCAAGATAACCACGAATAGTAATGACACAAGTATAACATGAACTGTACCGAATTATTTGTGTTGTGTTGATATGGTTTTTTTAAATGTGTTAAGTGTTTATGTAATTGACGAGCATTGTGTAAAAGCCATTTTTCTTAAAGAATTATTGTGATTCGACAATGCCTGAAGAATAGGCGACACGCGTGTCATCAACTAAACGGTGACCAAAGAAAGGAGTGCGAGCAGTAAACGTAAAATAAGGTATTTATAAATATATATATTGATTTTTGGCTACAAACGAATGTAATTTATCAAAGAAAGTCTTATTTGATTTTCGTACAAAAGGGTGCTACAAAAAGGATGCGCACCATTCCCAAATCTCGTTTCTATAGAACTAGACAAAGAAAGCCATTGCGTTTTTATTTATAGACTCTAAACCGTTCCAATATTGAAAGCGCTCAATCAAATATAAACTGCGTATTTCCCCTTGCATAAAATAAACTCGTTATAATATAACTCACTTCAACTGTCAATAGTTCGTGCTTTTAACAGTTAATTAAAATTTTATCCAGCTATTTTAATAAACGAGTCTATTTTTCAAATCAAAAGCTTTACTTGATAAATACAAATACTGAAATTTACCTTGTTATAAATAGATTTGCGTTGTTCGTATTTCAATTATTATTGACACATTTGAATATTAAACTACTACTTCATCATTAATTAACTATAACATATTATTCAACAAAGTTATTACAGTTAGGTGTACAGTACTTACATTCGTTACATTTATGTGTTCATTTTGATTACTATGGTGGAATTGAAAAAATAGAATGAACATAAATAATCTTAATTTTTCTAGCATAAGATCATACAAATTTTTATTTTGATATCAAACAATGCTTTCATTATTTCAGTACTAATAAACCCCCGTGAAAAATCACAGGCAGCTTAATTAGAAACACATCAGAAATACATCAAGAAAAAAACTATTTAAAAGCAAGACTTAATCTAGGTCTACCTAACTATGCTAACGGGTATTTTTAACTCGGTAAATGTGTACTATTATAAGGATTATAAAACTGTAGACCAATTTGTTAAGGTTTTTGGTTCATATGAAAGAAAGTTGTTATTTATTATATTTAAAGAAAGATACAATTTTATTTTTTAATTGCTTTTTATTTCAAACTGATAGATCAAATAATTTAGACGTTATTAACATTATAGTGAAGAAATTAATATTCGTATATGTGTATATGTTAAACGAAGATGTACGAATGTTTCCGAAGTTAAACGAATAGGTAGGTCTATCTCTTCTTTAAATTTGTATTGATGATAGAAGATTGTATTTCTATACAGTTTATAACCTCAAAGCAAATCTTATAACGTATTATAGCATGCGTTAGTTCTATAACTCATATTAAAAAAAATTAAACTCATACTTCCCTAGAAATTATAATGATTGAAGTTGTAAACATAACCCTGAACTATAATCTACAATGGATTTTGTTTAAGAATTACAGATGATGGGTGAAATCGTCTGTTATATTGTATGTTACTCGCGTACGTACGTGCGTATTCCTGTACAGGTATTACGTACGTACGGAAGTACACTGATTTTTATAGGAGTTGATTGTAGTCTCTCTATTATACAGGTTGTACAAACTTCAAGACATTGTTCCTTGGCTCAAAAGAAACTAAAACGTCATGCAACCATTGATATATTTTGTTATGTAATTTTTATTTAACAACTAATACTAAGACAAATGCTAAATTAATTTAAACCAAATTTTGGTTAATTGCTATGCCCTAGGTTGACAAACAGTTTTAAGCCATTTTCTCTTTCTGTTTCGAAATGGCTGCCAATTATGTTTTTTAACTTAATATTACAATAAAAACTACATATTTTACAAAAAGCATTATAATAACTATTTTATTTATCTATTTTGTAATCTATTATAAAATAACTTGCCGATTAGCTACTGTAGATAGTTACATTTTTAAACATAGCTCAGAACTTGATGACAATGCAATATTAACTCGCTTTCTCGGCTGTACTACCTGGCAGACTGTTATCATGCTTTGAAATATTGTAAGAGGCAGTGAACGTTAGAAGAATATAATATATACTACATCAGATTTATAAGTATCGTCATGGAACATGGAACATCGTAGTTAGTAATTTTGCCAAAATTACCAATGTACTACAAACAAAATATTCCAACATTTCCAATGTATTACCAACAAATTATGATAATATTACCAAGAAAACATGACAACATTAAAATATTACCAACAAAATATGACAACATTACCAATGTATTACCAACAAAATATACCAACATTACCAATGTATTAAGAACAAAATATGTCAACATTACCAATAAATTACCCACAAAATATGACATTACCAATAAAATATGACAACATTACCATTCTAATACTAACAAAATATCACATCATTAAAAATGTGTTGCCAAGAAAATATACCAACATTTTTTCAATGTATTACAAACAAAATATGCCAACATTACCAATGTATTACCAACAAAATATGACAACATTACCAAATTAGATAAATTTTCGAAGAATATAAAAGCTATTAGGCCTACACTCAACCCATCTTAAAAACGGTTAGTCGGAGGAGGGTTTATTTACGTTTTAGACCATTTTGAGAATATACCAAAAATTCATTAATTTGTATATCCGTTTTCAATTTGGGTCGAGTGTAATAGCTCTTATTTACTTCGAAAACTTGACTAACAAGTAACAATTACCACAAGACGTTACACATAAAATGTTCTATTCTTTGATGAAATAAGACTGTTATGGAACTCAGTTACACTTTAATAAAATAAACATTCTCTAGATGAATTTTCGTACGGTAACACTAGTTTACGTGACGACGTTAATCATAATAATTAATTGTTAGGGAGGGGATACGATAAAACTGCTGCTCGTTTTGACCCACCACGCAGCTGAACCGCTGACGTAAGTTGAGCAAATTTCCAAAATTAAGTTTATAGGCCTATGTTTAGGGTCTCAACCAACAATTTGGGAAATAGGTCTATTCACGACGGTGCTGAATAGCTGCAAAATGGTTCGCACGTCATTGGGAGTATATTCAATATACACTGCATTGCGTGCTTCGCACGCCAACCCCCGTATTGGGAGCATCTTCAATGCGCAATGCATTGCGTGTTTCGCCCGACAACCCCATGCTAGAGTCCACCCCGTGACTTTGAAACGGGTACTTCTATTGTATTTTAAGTTTCGATCGATTTTTTGGGAACCTAGCGAGCTATAGGCCTAAGGTCGCGTAAAAAAACAAAATGTGTAGAATAACGTCCTACATTTATATTTGTAGAAAAAACTCAAGAACAAATTCATTCTCGTAGGAAAAATTTCAAAAAATTTTTACTTCTGGACAAACAAACGTGCTTCCGATTGTTGGATTTTGTTGGCTAACGAACTAGTCTGAGCGACGTAGACAACCAACATGTATACCAAATTTGAACCTAATCGGACTTAAAATGCGGCCCAAGAGTTCGAATACATATATACGTATATATATATTAATTATGTTTGGTTTAATTAAATAACAAATAATTCGACCACGCAGCTGAACCGCTGACGTAAGTTGATAAAATTTAAAAAAATATTTTTATAGGCCTATGTTTTAGGGTTTCGACCAACAATTTGGGAAATAGGTCTATTCACGACGGTGCTTAATAGCTACAAAATAGTTCGTACGCCATTCCGCATATTGGGAGTATCTTCAATACACCAATACAATTCCACGGTAGGATTCACCACCTAGCTTTGAACCGGGTACTTCTATGGCATTTTTCGTTTTGTTCGATTTTGGGGGAACCGTGCGAGCTATAAGGTCGCGTAAAAAACCAAAATGTGCACAATAACATCCTACATTTATATTTGTAGATACAACTTAAAAACAAATTCATTTTGTAGAAAAAAACAAAAAAATAGTTACTTCCGGTCAAAAAACGTGCTTCGTATTGTTGGATTTTTTGGCTAACGAACTCGTCCGAGCGATGTAGACAACCAACATGTGTACCAAATTTGAACCAAATCGGAATTAAAATGAGGCCGCTAGAGTGCGAACACATATATACATACATACATAAATATGATTTTTAATGACACCCCAAAACGTGTTCTGGGGACCATGATCGGTGCTTATTTGCTCCTCCCGACCTTATTTCTTACCATAAGGACCACTGCAATAGCTCATTTTTCCTATGGAAATTCGCTAAAAAACAGATTTCTAAAACTAATTATTTGTAAAGTTATAAGCCTATGTAAGAAATACTAGAAAACCATAAAACCCCTATATTAATTTTGAAACACAGCATAAATCGAACTGATTTCTGTAGAAAAACTGTTTTAATGATAACCTTGTAAGAATTAAGTTCACTAAAAGCCAAGGAACAGAGTCCTTTCCAAAACAATTACCTCCGTCGTACAGTTCATTATGATTGTTTATTCTACTTCATAGGACGGAATGATGACCGCCGGATTGCACTTAGAAATGTCAAGTGCTTTTGCAAAGTAATTTGAACACCATTCTTGTGGAAAAATGTAGAAATAAATGTAAAATCATGTCTTTTAAAGAATACAATCCACTGTTAGCCTGGCCGAGTTTATAACATTGATGTACTTTGTTTATGTTATTCTACATCAGAGGGCTATTCCCTTGCTCGCTTCGTTCACCAACCTCCATGGCCAAGCAAATGCAAACATATTATTGTACCCTATGATATTTTCATGGGAATAACGATTTATTTGGGCAGAGTACTTTTTATTTTTATGTAGAAGAGAGGCAATTTCCTATTTATAAACTATAACCAAACTGGAATTCGGTAAAGCAGTATTTAAAACTGACCAAATAGGCCTAGTAAAGAATCAACTCCTATGAAGGGACCTAAACACGATCAGTTTAACTGCACAATTGCGTGAACTGTGTGGTGCGTGGGCTACTTCAGTTTTCTCCTCAGTCTCTCAGTTTTTCGTGCAGTATAGTCACATTAGTAAGCTTCAATGCAATTTAGAAGTTGTTCTTTTTTAAACTCGGTGGTGACAACAGAAGAGTAAATCTTACAGTAAACACCTGACGTGCGTAGCTATAAACGACTAGACAAGACTGTGCAAACTGTTCGATTGACTGAGCTAACTGCGCAGTTTATGGGTGCAAAGTAAAGTCTCTCGCGCAGGCCAAAAGCATTGGTAAAAATCAGCCAGAGCTACGTAGTTTTATCAATGAATACTTAAATGTTTAACTATTCATTGGTTTTATCGCACAGGCATGACGTCATACGTGATAAACTGATCGTGTGTGTGGCCCCTTTAAAAGCCAGTGTACCGTATGTACGTACTTCCGTGAGTAACAATAATAGTTGATGTCACTCATCATCTGTAATACTTAAACAAAAACTAGCGTAAATTATACTTTGAGTTTATCCTTTACAACTACAATCAACAATATAATGTCTTGTGAAGGTAATTTTTTTAACATGAGTTATTGATTTTAACATTGTGGCCTACGGATTGGCATAAAATAATAAATTAATTTATATTACCTTTTTCCGGTACTTCAATCTAATCCACTGTTTGTTATTTAACGATTACTGCAGTTTCGGGCTACGTGAACCCATCATCAGATCCGTATGTTAAGATATCTAAAATGTTTCAATGCGGAGTTCGCATTAATATGCAAATACCCATATCAATAAATAACTTTATATTTTTAAAAGTTGATTATTTTTGTCAAACTATGTCTTCACATTGATGACTAACGTGCAAAATTTCAACTCAATCGGTAAGCCGGTCTAGACATATTTGATTGATTCGTCATCTGCATCACAGTTTTTACAAGATATGTACAATCATAAACAACATTAATACAATAACAAACAGATTAAAATAAAATTAAGCATGAACTCCTATAAAATCGAGTGCACGTCCATACGCACATACATACGTACGTGAGTAACATATAATTTAATATCTGATTTCACCCATCATCCATAATACTTAAACAAACCCAGTGTATATTATACTTTGCGGTTATATTTACAACTTTAATCGTTATAATTTCTTGTGAAGTTGAATTTTTTTTAATGAGTTATAGAACTAACGCGTGTTATATTATACGTTATAATATTTGCTTTGAGGTTATAAACTGCATTTAAATAAAATTGAACCTTTTATCATCAATATATTTGTTTATATAAATTTAAAGAAGAGACATATTCGTTTAGCTTCAGAAACATTCGTACAACTTCGTATAACATATAAACATATTCGATTATCAATTTCTTCACTATAATATTAATAACTTCTAAATCATTTCATCTACCAATAAGAAATAAAAAGCAATTAAAACATAGTATTTTTATCTTTCTTTAAATATATAATAACGTATGTAAATAAAAATGTTTAACAAATAGGCCTACTGTTTTATAATCCGTATTTTGTACTTATTTCACGAGTTAAAAATCTCCTTAATGTTGATTTAAAATAGTTTGTCTTTTCAATGATATATTGCTTAGGTGTATATAATTATTCAGCCTGTGATTTTCACGGGGATTACTAGTAATCAAATAAAACAATAGTAATTAATACACAGACAACACGTAAATATCCCAAACATATAATTACAGGATCTGACTTGGCAAGAGGTTAAAGACCTGTTTTGAGCCAACCTACACTGTACACATTTTGTTTTAAACTTTAAAAAAAAGTAGCAACAATAACGCCACTGGACCCACCCAGCCCGAAAGCACAAATATCAAACAATACAATTATTTTATTTTGACTTTAATCTCAAGCACAATAATAAGTTTCAAATTTATATACACTCATACACAACATCCTTTCACACATATTCATTTGGTTAAAAACCATCACCTCCCCTGATTTCCATTGCTTAAACGAAAACATCCATGTAATTGAGATTAATTAGAAACACTTTGACCATTTTACAGAATTTATTACAACTAGTACAGAATATAATGTCAGTCGGTAGTTCAGTAAAAAGTATGGGTGCTAAATAAGTAAACAATTTCATAAATATTGTTAGTTTGGTTTTTAACCAATTTATGTATGTGTTCGCACTCTATCGGCGGAATTTAGGTCCGATTTGGTTCAAATTTTGTACACACGTTGGTTGTCTACGTCGCTAGGACGAGTTCGTTAGCCAACAAAATCCACCAATTGGAAGCATGTTTTTTTACCGGAAGTAACTATTTTTTGATATTTGTCCTACAAGAATAATTTTTTTTAGAGTTTTTTCTACAAAATATAAATGTAGGATGTTATTCTGCACATTTTGTTTTTTTACGCCACCTTATAGCCTCGCTTGGTTCCCCCAAAATCGATCAAAACGTAAAATACCATAGAAGTACCCGGATCAAAGCCATACGGTGGATTCTACCGCGGGGTTGGCGTGCGAAGCACGCAATGCATTGTGAATTGAAGATACTCCCAATACGGGGGTTGGCGTGCGAATCACGCAATTCATTGTGTATTGAAGATACTCCCAATAAGGGGATTGGCGTGCGAAGCACGCAATGCTTTTTGTATTGAAGATACTAGCAATATGCGAAATGGCGTGCCAACCATTTTGCAGCTATTCAGCACCGCCGTGAATAGACCTATTTCCCAAATTGTTGGTTGAAACCCTAACACGAAGGCCTATAAACTTAATTTTTGAAATTTTCAAAACTTACGTCAGCGGTTCAGCTGCGTGGTCGAATTATTTTATATTATAAAAGACACGATACTTTAAAACACGTATAACTTTTGTAAGGGAAATTTGTTTAGTGTTTGAAATAATGGAACCGAATTCAACCTTAATGATATCATAAGAATTACTTTTTCAAATGTTCATTGAAATCAGAAGTGGATAAAATGGGGCAAGTTACGCACCTCTCCCCCCCCCCCCACACACACACACACCAAAACCATAATCCATCTTATACTTAAACACACAGCGCATGGCTCTGAGTAATTCCAATGTACAAACATACCTAACCATGTAAAAAATAAGTACATATTCCAACAGTTTATTTTTTACGCCAGTTATATGCGGCTTTCAATTTATTCTACTATCCACGTATAACCAACGAGTATAAATCACTTAGTAAAAAAAAAAAAAAAAACACAATATGTCGGCTAGCTGGACGTATATGTTTTATATTTATTTCGACCCATTTGACCAACTCTCGATTATCTCCACTCATACCTTATTCGACAGTTACCTTTATCATTATTTTTACAGAAATTAAAATCCTGGATTTTGAATGTGTTTCATGGAATGTGAAGCAGTGCACTACATTTTATGTGTTTGTGGTTAGAGACAGCATCAACCGCAGAATGATTCATACATACAAGTGTGTTATCGTTCATTTCGGCTAATGGATTATTTATACCGTGGTTTCACTTGGAATTAACTTTTAAACATGCTGTATGTATTGACCGCGGTTACTAACTGATGTTTATCTCCATACAGATACTGCGTTGTTAATTTATATACGACCGAGTAGTAAACTATGCTGTTCAAATTGCTACGGCTTCGATATTTCATTTCACGCAAAACTGGTATTTTACAAACTTACGTGTTTCCCCTTTTTTAGCGGGTCTCCAAAGGATAGATGAGCTATTGCAGGGTCTCTTGTGGTGAGACATAAGGTCGGGAGTAGCAAATGAGCACCGATCATGAACTCAGAACACGTTATACATATACAGTCGTGGTCGTAGAAATTGCATCACTTAATTAAACCAATGTTGTTCTTACCTTTTGATAATTTTAAAATGTTTTGCAAAGGAAAAGAGTCTGTTATGAGCCGTGAAAAGTGGTTAAGACCGAAATAAAAAATAAATAATATTGATAAAATGATAAATAAAGATTTTATTGTTAACGAGGAATTTAAGGAAAAAAATAGTTTTTTTACATATGAATTTATTTGGAAAATTTTTATAAAAACAATTAAAATATATTTATTGAAATATTAATATTAAACTAGTATTTTGTAGAACCGCCATTAGCCGTGATAACTGAGGCGATCCTGTTTGGTATTGAGTCGATACACATTGTATGATTTCGTCACTGATCACAGCTAAGCCAGAGTATATGTTTGTTGAAGTCAAATTGTCCACTACTAAAATCCTCCTTGGATTATGTTACCGCCCTCCCAAAATTGGATATTTATCGGACTTTGAGAGTGTTCTGGTGGGTCCAATGCCGTCATACAGTCATGTTATTGTTGCAGGCGACTTCAACACTGACTTACTGGGACCTAAAACATTTCACTCAACATACTTGACTGACATGTTTCACTCTTGTAATATGACATTATTACCTCTCAATGCGACTCACTTCACGAATACTTCTGCTACACTTCTAGACATTATTGCTATTAGTGATCCAATGAGAGTTGTCCACCATGGACAGATTGCTGCACCGGGTCTCTCTTCGCATGATCTCATTTATTGCGTTTATAATATTAAGTGTTTAAAGCCCCCGCCTAAATTTATTTTGTACAGAAGCCACAAACACTTTAACTATGAAGCCTTTATGGCTGATGTTAAAAGCAAATCATGGGATGAAATACAATGCCTTAACAGTCTTGATGAAATGGTTGGAGCGTTTAATAAACATCTACTAGAGATATATGACAAACATACCCCAATTGTAAAAGAGCGAGTAACGAAACGCCCAGCGCCTTGGATTTCGTGTCATATACGGCAGCTAATGAACCTTCGTGATAAGTACTATCGCAAATCAAAGAAATCTAACGATTTAAATGATAAACGACAGTATCGTTGTTTTAGAAATAGAGTAAAACAGGAAATTAGGAATTCTAAAATAAGATATTCTCATTTGCTATTCAATTCTAGTAAATCATCATCATTATTATGGCGTGGTGTTAAGGGTTTGGGTATTGGAAAAGTCCACGTTCCTAAACCTTTATCTATACCTTTAGATGAATTGAATCAGTATTTTGTAGCACCTCTACCTTCAAGTACAAAAACAGTAAACAATTTAATATCTAAATTGCAACTTATCCCAGATGTAACCAGTAGCTTCAACTTATCCACGGTCCAGAGCTCAGATATTGTGAAAGCTATTCGTAGGCAGAGTAGTGATGCTGTAGGTGCTGACGGCATTTCTATTAAGTTTATAAAGAGCACTATAGTCACAATTTTACCTGTTATTACCAAACTGTGTAACGCATCTTTAGAAAACAGCACATTTCCAAATTTGTGGAAATGTGCTTTGGTCCGCCATATTAACAAAATATCTGAACCTTCAGGTTCATCGGATTTTAGACCTATAAGTATACTACCATCCCTGTCCAAATGTTTAGAGCGAATAGTCCATCAGCAGTTGACGGAATACTTAGAAGATAATAATCTTCTTAGTCCATTTCAGTCAGGCTTTCGGACTGGTAATAGCACTGCGACAGCACTTATATGTGTATCTGATGACATTCGATTAGCAATGGACCGTAGAGAGGCTACAATATTAACTTTATTCGATTTCTCTAAAGCTTTTGACTGTGTTAACCATTCTCTATTGTTTCTAAAACTGGAAAAAATTGGACTATCACACCAAGCCATAACTTGGGTCAAATCGTATTTGTCTGGAAGGAGGCAGCGTGTTTGTGATGGTGAAGAAATGTCTGCTTGGGAGGCTGTGACTTGCGGAGTTCCACAGGGATCCGTTTTAGGTCCTTTATTATTTAGTATATATATTGACGACATTAGTACTAGACTAAAATACTGTATGCTTCACTTGTACGCTGATGATCTGCAGATATATCTACATTTTAAAGTTAATGACATTGGCAGTGCAGTTGAGCATATGACATGTGACATCAAAAGTATTTGCCTATGGGCTGAAGAGCATGACTTACGACTCAACAGATGAAAGACGCAACCTATTATTATAGGCTACTCCCGACTTTTGAACACAATAGACTTGGACAATCTCCCAAAACTTAAAATTGAAGGTGAAATATTAGAATATCGTAAGAGTGTTAGAAATCTGGGACTGACAATCAACGACAGACTAAACTGGACCGATTATGTAACTGAGACGTGCAATAAAGTGTTTGCAGGTATTCATTCTTTAAAAAAAATGAAAGACTTTTTGCCATTACATATTAGAATACTCTTAGTTAAATCATTAATTTTGCCTTACTTTGCCTACTGTGACACTGTAGTAAGTGACATGACTGTGGAATTGGCTAATAAACTCCAACGCGCTCAAAATTATTGTATACGATTTATTTTTGATCTAAAACGTGATGATCATGTCAGTCCATATTATAAACAATTACATCTTTTAAAACTTGATGAATTTAGATCTTTTCATATTTTAACTACATTGCATGCTGTCCTACAGACTAGAGTGCCGACTTACTTGGCAAATAAGTTTGTATTTGCCTCAGATATAAGTACAAAAAGTACAAGAAAGGGGTCGACAATGCTAATAATTCCCAAGCACAGAACTGTAATGTATAATAAATCTTTTACCGTAACGGCATGTCGCTTGTGGAATTCGTTACCAGATCCCCTTAAAACCATACATAGCCGTGCTCAATTTTCAAAATCACTAAAACTGCATTTCTTAAATGGTTTGGACGTGGACTGATCTTCGCTCGGGGTGTGTAGGAAAGGAATTCGTTTATTTAAATTTTATGATATGTATGAATGTGAGTGTGAATGTATTTTCTTGTTAATAAATATATTTAAAT
>JAGFPH010003593.1:98816-138382 GCA_018207615.1 Philaenus spumarius | reverse complement strand
ATGTGTAACAAATTTCAAGTTCCTAGGTTGTATGGTTTTTGAGAAACCGTGATCAATCAATCAATGAGTCATATTTGGCTTTTATAAGTATAGATCACTAGGGGAGACCCCTGCGTGCTCCGCACGCCAACCCCCAATGGTACCTTCTAAAAACAATTGTTATGTTTTATTTATAATAAAGGTGTAGTATTAATAATAACCTCAAAACTAAGATGGTAAATATTGTTAAATGTTCAAACCAAATTATTTCTTATATTTTATAACAGCAGTTAATAATGGTTAAAAGAACCAGCAAGGCTCAGGTTTACACTTTAAAACCCTAACCTAAAAGGTGGAAAACTGGAAATACAAAAATAATTGCTTCAAATTTTGAAATCAGCTGTTAATGGAAATATTAAAGCAGCTATGTTATCTGTTATTTTATTCAATTGGTTGCTATGGTATTAAATGTAAATACATGTGTTGATTTATCATTCTAAACCTAACCTAAGATTTTTTTCCGACTAAATTTACAAATATATTGAAATAAAAAAAGGTTTTTACCGAAATTAATTATAGCCTATGTTTGTCAGGGATAGTGTAGCTTTTTATTAGTAAAACTATTTTTTCAATCGGTTCAGTAGAGCCAGAGATTACCCCCTACATAATACAAACAAACTTTACCTCTTTATAATATTAGTATAGATAAGTGTGTTCATTTTAAAATTTGTGATTTTGTTCAGTAGTAAAATATTTAGCAACAATAAGAGGACAAAATTAGGAAATGTTTGAAGTGTGTTCAGAACATAACAAAACATGCATGTAGGCTATAATGTTTTTATGTGTGATAAAATTCTCATACAAATAACTATAGGATACAGTTAGGGTTATACAAAACCAAAGTTATTAACAGGTTGACTGCCACGCTGTTCAAGCTTAACTTGCCCCTGGGGCTGCGATTTTTCTTAATTAAAATTTTGTATTTCTGATATAGTTTAGATAAAATAATATAGCTAAATAACTTGTTTACTGATTTTTCTCAAAAATCCATTTTTTTAGAGCCTGTGGCCGAAGCCTTAAATCAATCATCGCGTTTATAAGATTTAATTTCAAGACTGATTAATGCAGAAAATATTACCTGTATTTTTATTTTGTTGTACATTGATGTTTCCCCTTATTAGGTCTTAAAGTAGGACGTACAAAAGTTGTAAATTACAAGTAAAATGACAATTTATTGAAGTACAAGCTGGTACATGCGACTTCATTCGCAGATGTGATTAAAATAAATACAAGGACTATCGAGTAAACTCAACCATTTCCTTACCATTAAACTCAATTAAGGGTCGGCTCTAGTAAAACAGAAAGCAACCTGCGACTCCAGCTTAGCGGCGGTAGGTTACGCGGACATTGGTCAGCCTAAATCCATTTAAAACCCGAAATTGTTCAAATAGCGTTTAAAAAAAATACCAAACTCTTGGGGATGAAATTCTTCATGCAAATGGCTTGGTAGTTTTTTGGCTATAATTAATAGTGACAACATAAAAAAATATTAAAAATCTATGTTTTAAATTGTTAATAAATATTGAAAAAAATGTTTTTCTTAGTTTTGAAAAAGCCATTTGCATGCATATTGGCCATAGCTTTAAAATGACATATCGTTCATAATTATCCGATGAAAAATTTGGATTTTAATTTAACATTGGTGTTATGGAGTGTCAGGCAACATGGCAGACTCTTAAAAAAAAAACTATTTTAGATCCGAGTTCCATGGCACAAAAAAGCACAGTGAATTTCGCCCAAATCGATCTATGTATCTCTTGTAGGCCTACGTAAATTATTAGCTTTGCACCAATAAATTTTCCACCAGTTTGTTCATAACTCCTCCCTTTCGAACATAAAATGTTAAATTACAAATTGGTTTTTAGGTTTATTTAACATCTATGAGTACATTTCACATTATCGCATACTGTTTTGATGTAATATATTAAACGGTTAAATCAGTGAATGCAGTAAATTAAAACAGACGATCTTATCAAAGTGTTAAGCTTTTGATCCAAATCAGTTGTTTTATTTTATCACCATCACTAACACTGCTTGCTTCAAATAAAAGGGCTGCCAACTTAAAACATCTAAAAATAAAAAAAATTCCATGCTGCGGTAAAAAATAGTTAAATATAAATTACAACACTTGTTAATCGCCATTCCAAATATTGATTAATAACTATACGACTTACCGTCTGCAATGTTCTGGTATACTATCGTCGTTTAAACTACGGCCGTTTCAGCCATTTTCAAATAATATTATGTTTCCCAATAAAAACGAACTCATGAGTCGACTGGCTTTCATAGTGTTCCGTTACATACTGCGGATATGCGTGATAATTCGTCGGGAGTGCGCTGTACAACACTGATTTGGCAAAGCTAGATAAGACGCTACCTTCTCCCGACGAATTATCCCTCATATCCGCAGAATGTACTGGGACACTACGATAGCCAGACGACTCATGAGTTTGTTTTTATTGAATGTTAAGTGCGTGTAAGTGTTTTGTAACTGTGTATTAAGTATGTGTGTTTGACGAAGGAAAACCTAATATTACTTGAAAATGGCTGAATAGCTGAAACGGCAGTCGTTTAAACGACAATAGTATACCAGAATATTGCAGACGATAAGTCATATAATTATTAATTAACACAAGTGAGTACCAATTGGTACTTATGGTAGTCAACCTGTTAGTTAATGTTCAAAAAACGATACCATAGCGGATGAAGCTAGTTATGATTAATTTCCCCATTCAAGCATTTCTAATTTTAAATCTTCCCTATTACTACATATTTTTAAATTGTCCTCTTAAATTAAATTTTTTTTTAGTATAATCAAACTGAACACTGACAGGACAAATGAACTAATTTATTCTAGTATTTTAAAATAGAAAAAGATAGCATTGCCGATGAAAATAGTGTAAGATATATTATAGAAGTACAGTAGACATTTCTTGGCAATCAACTAAAACCTTTGACAAATGACAACCATCAATCTAATGTGGAAAAAAAAAGGTTGATTCTAATTATAAAAATTTAGAATGATACACTGGCCAACTCTTCAAAATCTATGCATAATTAAACAGGCAGTTTGATAAATTAGTTCACAGTTGGTCTGATATAAGTCCTTATTTACTGTGTCAAAATTATTATAAGTACTCTTGATAAAAAAAAAAACGTTCGAAAGCCTCAGATATCCAAACCTTTGTTTACCGGAGCTAAATTAGGAGACAAGAGACAAATTGTTTAAATTACTAAAAAGTTCTGATAGTCGATAAATTTAATAAAATAATGCTGGCATTTACTTATGGTATAGTTAGGTAGTAAAATCAATGCTAGACGTATTTACAATAAAATATCATAATATTCATACATTATACTTTTAGAAATTGCCTACTGATTTGTGTACCAATTTTGTAATTTTTTGTGAACATAAATAAATAAACGGTATCAGTTAACCCTACAACTGTCCATGTTAATGTTTTGCAACGCCAAGTCATTTCGGTGCGTGTGCAAGCATATTTTCAAAAAATCGCCAAATATAGTAATTGTATACCAATCCAAAAGTGTTCTGTACCTTTTTTGTAGAGAAAGGTTCAAAAAATCCATATATGTAATTAAAAAATTTATTGATGTAAAATTGTAAAAGTTATTAGCTCAAGAAGCAAAAAATGTTCAGTAACAAAAGGAAAAAGTTCAACTTTAGGCCTACATAACAAGTCGTAAACATTTTTTGTAGTTTTTTCGTAAATGTAAAAAAGTTTCGTAATTTAGTTCTAAATAGAACTGTATAAAAACATTTATTGATTTCAAATTTCTTATTTTGAAAACACCAGTTTTTGTGTTCCAAATACAACACGATTGCTATCAAAACCGCCTAATTTGAAACGTAATTTACTAATATATGCTTTGCCCAAAAATGAAATATTATTAAAGCAAAGTGTAGAGAATAAATCAAAGAATTGAACTGTATTATACTTGTATATTACCTCATCATAAAAGTGTTTTACTTAGAATCAATTGAATTACAAAAGTAAGATGAAACAAATGAAACCTCGTGCGGACAAAGGAAATTCAAAATATGACCGTTGAAGACAATGGAAACAGCCTTGTTTTGCAAACTCAAGCGGTAGTATGAATTCTGTGCAAATATGAACTTTCAACTGCTGTTTGAATAACATCTAAAAAGTCAAATATAGTTTGCTTTACACCAAATGAAAGATTGAACTTTGGTCTATAAATAGATATCAAAAAGTCTATTGAAATAATTCGAATTATAAAAGATATCTCGAACGCAAAATGTATTGTTTTATTGGTTGAAATCTGCTCAATTGCAAAGGTTTACAGACAATTCCATATCTTTGGAACTATTTGTCCGATTTTGGATTAGATGGCAGTTTCAGATAGGTAAATGTGTGATGAATCCTTCAGTATACAGATATAACTCAGAAAAATACCGGGCGGGCTGTATTGAAAGACAAAGAAACTGGAATTAAAGGTAGTTTTGGTGCATTAAAATTCGCGCGACATTGGCTTTTAGAAATGTACGTATGTAAATATACGGTTTAGAAAAAACTTGTAAATGCAAAAATTAAAGTTTAGATCATTTCCTTTCCAACGGTTTTTGATTTATTGCAATTGGATAGCTTTTAGTGGGTGAAATATTCATTACAAGTAGAGTTGTCAAAATTGATCGTTTTCACGTGCCACGCCCCCACGACCACTCAAATTGAGTAGTCTGACAGTTGCAGGGTTAACTGACACAAACTTTCTCCCAACTTACTGTAGTCAAAATAATATTGTTTTTAATCATTTTATTTACTACTTTTTAGAACAAAACAAAAAAATAATATTCTACCTACGTCAATCGTATAAAAAAATTATTGTTCCAGGCGGGATTCGATCGCGCGACCTTTGAATTACTGGCTGTGCTCGCTACCATGGTGCTACCCCGTGTGGCCGCTGCCACAATGCTAGATTGACAACACAAACTTGTTTATTTTTAAACATTTCCCCATAATTATAAAACGCCGAAGTTTTGATAAAAGCGGGTGGTGTCATTTTTTTTGGCATCTTAAGCACTATAAATACTGAAAATTTGATCAAAATATGTAGAGCCATTTTTGAGAAATTTGCATTTTTGTCGTTTTTTATGGGTTTTTAGGGGCAAACTACCCTTAAAAATTAGAAATTCCAAAAAAAAGAAAAAAACGCCTGGAGATATTAGGGTTTAGTACCTACATACCAAATTTCATGAAAATCGGACCAATAGTGTCCTCTCTGGTCGTGTATACATACAGGCAGACTGACAGACAGACACCACTCTAAAAACACTTTTTTGGGTTCAGGGAGCACCAAAACAAAAAATTCCACTAAAAATAATTTTGGGTTCAGGGAGCACCAACACAGATAATTGCACTAAACAATTTTTTGGGGTTCTGGGAGCACCAAAACAGATAATTCAACTGAAAATTCAAATTCAAACATTTTTACGAAAACAATACTTTCTCCATATACTACGTATAGGGTGGAGAAAGTAAAAATAACAAAACAATATCGCCAAAATCAATTTTAAAATTACAGTTCAATGAAATACAATAAAATAATCACACTAATTTCTCAATTTATATCTATCTATATATATAAAATTCAATGTATGTACGTTTTGTCTGTTTGTCCTTTATGCGTTACCAAACCGTCCATCCGACTGCTTTGAAATTTTGCATAGTAACACAGGTTAACCCTGGGAAGGTTTTAGGCCATTTACCGAAGACCTAGGACATTAGGGCTACGCCCCAGTGGCCCTCAAAGTTTCAATGTTAATCTTATGGAAGGTCAATCTTAAGGAAGAAGAAGAAAGATTTCTTTTGATTTCAGGGGCACAAAAAACAGCTGATCGTATGAAAAGCTTAAAACAGCTGATTTTGATCAACAACTGATTTGGATCAAAAACTGAATATAATTTTAGGTTAGGTAAATCAAGCAATGAGCAGAATCCCATTATAGTTTACATCGGCCCTCAGGGATACGAATTACAGGCTTTCAAAGTTTCAAATTAAGCAATAGCGAAGCATTGCCGGGTCCACTAGTAATCTTATAAAATATTCTCACAGTACACAGTATTTATATTTTAAATTAAAAAAATTAAATTTAAAACGTTGTGTAAATTTCTTTTGCTTTTATAACAATAACACTTGTAGGTTGTACCTACACTATGTCACTCTGAACAGACGATTCATCAAGTCGAAGGCATTTTCCCCTTTAGATTTTATTGCTTAGTAGGTACACCTTTGAAAAATTTTGTGACACCAATAATAATGGTTTTATCTTAATAAATATAGACATAATTCAGGGCTCCTCCAGTAATAAAGAGTTTACAACTTATGCGAAAAGTCTATTCTGATTTTGTAAACCCTTTCACTGCCACGGGCCGATTTAATTCGCTTTTAGCAACCTTCTTAATATCGCCACATGCCAATTTAATCAACTCTTGGATACCTTCTGAAAACCGATAAGGGCCGATATATTCCGTTGCAGTATATTATTCTTTCATAATATTACCAATTCTTATATCAAATAAAAGCCAACAAAATATACTTTTAGAAAATATTTATCGATATAATATTGTAATAATTGACAAGTCGATAATCGACTTGTTAATTTATTACAATACAACAAATACGGCGTTGTTATTTTGATGGCTATTGCTATCGCTATAATAACCTTGGCAATATTCGTGCGGCCAGCGAAAATGGCATGGCAGTCAAAGGTTTAAATCATTTCACAAGTTAAAATCTGCCAATTAGTTTGTTCTGGTGTATATCTAGATGTTATTCTTCAAATTAAAAATAATAAATAAGCTATTAACAGTATTAACTGACAAAGAAGATAATATTCTTTTACATTCTCTCTCTAAAATATTTAGCTTTAACAACCTCCCAACAAAATGTAATATCCGATACAAAGCTGAAAGAGGTTAACTTTTCAATGGGAGTGAAATAAAAATTATTAAATTATATCTTGTATTAAAAGAGTTACAGAGAAGAAAATATTTGCGTTTTGAGTACAAGAAATTTGCCCGATAAAAAATTCCACACTCTTAATTCAACTGACCACGTTGTTGAATGTAGTTCATCTTTAGTAACATACCTTCTGGGTAAGCCGGTTGCAACAGACTGTTATAACCATTGTTCTATCCAACACTTTTGCATTTTTTGTTATTGGTTTCTTTGCGTAATGCTGTAACCTTAAAAAGTTATTCCTCAAAATAGATAGTTGATACATCATCTAAAATTACCATAAATAGTTATACGCAATGAGTTTTCAATAAATTTAAATTGCCGATCACTTAACCACCTTTGAAAGTTATTGCCAGAAAATTATTCCACTACTAATAACTTTTGCAGTCTAAAGTATCAGTGTATCAACATTTTATGTACATATTGTGTTTTTTTTTTAAATTAACAAAAAAATGAGACAAAATTTTAAATTACTACTGTAGGCAGTACCTCTACTGAAGGTAGTTGTTTTTTTTTTTTAAATTAACAAAAAAATGAGACAAAATTTTAAATTACTACTGTAGGCAGTACCTCTACTGAAGGTAGTACTGTACTGTAGTAGTACTCAAGCGTACCTACTAATTAATATTTATTTATAGCAAAAATAACTGTTAAAATACTGTAACTAACCTACATTAGCCTAATGTGATGGATACTTTTATTACATATCAATCAACTAAATTTCTTCTTAAATACGATATTTAAAAAAAATATGTAATATGCATATACTGGCATAACAAATCATGCACCATAGATAAATAAAGGAAGATTAAAGGAATGAAATCAATATAACAAATTAAGATCAATCAATAAATCTATTTTCATCTTCATTCGTACAATTTTTTCAAACATTCATCTGCCAATCTAGTGCTAAGGCAAGCTACAAGATCGGCTACATCAAACATACAACTAGTAGCATTCAAAGACATTCGACAATGGTGTTCACAACTCAATATTTTAAAACTTCTTTGTACGAAATATTGTTGCCGCACACTGATTTACTTAAATACTGTATTCTAAACTAGGATATTATTACATATATTAAAAATAATATTATCACGAACTAAGGTTTAATTGTTTACATGAAATTACTGCATAGTAGGATCAATTTTTAAGTTTAAGGCTCCTGCCGAAAATTAGTCATTTTTATGATTTCCGTTTGTACTGGATGTTTGGTTTTTAGTTTGCAATGACATTTAATTTGAAATTTGAACTTCTAAAAATAAAGGTGTTATTGAAATCTTAGCAAACTAATTTATTCTAAAGGAATTTTACATGCTTCGATTGTAAAAACATTATTCCTACAAATTACTGTCTTTTAAATGTGGAACAGTTAAAGTGTGGTGTTACGTGGATAAGCACTCTAGCAGTGATATGTTCGAACAGACTCGACTAAGACAATTTTCGTTTTTTTGTTATACTTAAGAAGAAGAAGAATATAGTATTAATATAAGAATAATTCATTTAAAAAATATAGCTTTAAGATAAATAAAATTTGAAATATAAATATTGAGGAAATATTTCTGAACTAACTAACATTCCTTACACTACTAATTGGTTCTGCTTATAAAAATAGCTAACACACAAGTCGAAACATTTCAACTATAGCAAATAAAGTTTCTCTGTTCGTACGAGTGTTTACACTTCATGCAAGTACAGGCAAGAGTCCTTCCTACCGATCCCGAGTTATATAAAAGAAAGTTACAGAGTTCTTATTAAAAGTTTTGTTTATATAACTTTTTTATTTTGAATTTTGTCAATACTTGATTTTCTACTAAGGAAACAATAAAATCAATAAAATTCTAGTCTAAATCTAACATACATGGAATTTATATGCCTTGAACAAATTCAATGGCAGTTTCTCACTTAAAAGTTCTAACACTGACAGTACAGAAATAAACTTAAAAGACAACACTTTTGACAAAACACAATAAATAAATTAAATTTTAATTCACATAAATAATTTTGTAAATAAATATTGTAGTTATCTAAAATGTGTTTAGATAGAATATAACAAAAATTAAATACTTGAATACTTTAAGAGTATGTTCGAGTCGTTGAGAAAATTGTCACTGAAAGTAAAATATATTACAGCGAAGTATTTTTCTTTCTTCTTATAATTTTTATTTTGTTTATGGGCTTATCATTAATAATTGACGTGTAATAAAAGAGAAACTGCCACCGGTTTAAAGGCCTACTCCAAATCTTGTTGGTCATCATCTTGGATGCTGGAGTTATCTTTCTTGAAGTAATCTCTGTTTAAAATGAGAGGGTAGCGGTTTGATGAGAAGCAGAGTTTCATCGTGTACGGGGCTTTTCCAGCTGAAACAAGGCATAAACACATTCAATTTGATTATCTGGTTTAATCAATGGTTGAGAATGATTTTACTTTGTGGAAATCCATCTTACTGTATATATGTGTTCAGCTTTAATAATGAAATTTTATTGATAAAATGTATTGACGCATTATCAAATTTTCTTTTCTTTATTTTTAGTTTATATTTTTGTTTTTGCACAAATTGTTTAACAATTTGGCAGAACCACATTGCCGGTCAGTTTGGGGCAATTACAACCAAAGGTAAATTTGGGATAAATTTTTAAGTAGAAACTGATGTTTTGTTTCGGGCATCTTTTTAATTTTATGTAAAGTATATTTAGTAAATAGCACTTTATTAAATTTACACTGACCAGTTTTTTCCGAAAAACACTTTTGACACTTTAAACTTGAAAGTGATTTCCCACCTCAAGACAATTTTTTAGGTAAGCACTATTATATTCAAAACATGTACCTCTAAGGTAGCATGTTTTTATGTACCTCTGATTTTGAGTGTCTACAGCTTTCTCTTGTTTCCGACAAGATGGTATCATGAAGATTTTTACAAGATGGGGTAATTATGACCATTGCAATCAGGTCAAAACTGGGCCAACTAAATATGGTTTAGTATTTCTGATCCAGAACAATGCCCAAAACAGATGAGAAGAAGAAGAAACCTTATTTTTCTTATTCCTGTGATGTCCGCAATTTGTTAATAGGAATATACTTTCAGCAAAAACATAAAGATTTCAAAAACGATAGCACCGATACTAAAAATAAATCGACGTGGGTATAGACAGTGGGGCATCGAAAGCATAGAACAGAAATGATTGCACACTCAAGTAAAGACTACTAACGGTACACCATGACCATAAATCCACAATAAGAACACACAATTGTAAGTAAACAACAATGCAAAAGCAAATGTTACTGGTTATTGTTTAGATAGTATAAAGAATTAAACGTGTTTAATATACCCTAACAAGAAACACACTTACCAGGATTTTTAATGGGCATGTGGTTACATAACATCAGTGCGTTCAGTGCTGTTTCCACACTTTCAAACTCTAACAAACCTGAAGAACTTCGATCTCCTAGAAATAAAAAATACCAGTGTTAACCTGAAGAATGATAAAATCAAAGCTTACGCTTTCATTATAAAATATTATAAAGCAAAAAATCCATTAAATTGTGCTGTCAAGTTATTAATTTGTGATATTCAACAATATGAAGAACATTTCTATCTTGTTCCTTGCAATCGACCAGTCATTGATATAACACTCCACAAAAGGACAAAATAGATGTGTTTGATGGACATTTACCTGACATACATGTAAACCCACTTTAATTGTAAAACCAATTAAGATTGTTATTTCCTTACAAAATAACTAAAGTGATGGATTTCTTAGATTCATTTCTTAAGATTTATTAAAGTATGTTTTCACTACCCCTCCAATACTAAGCAATCAAGGGTTAATATGTTATTTGATAACTGAAATATATATATATATATTTGAAAAGTTATGATTAACTAAAAAAATCAACTGTGAAAACTTTTCTTTCTTTAAATATACCAATTATAAAAATGAATTATCTTATAAGATCCGTCCTGTGACTTCAAATTGTTAGTCTCTTTACTCCTTCACTTTTAATTACATGTTTCAAAGTAATACTTCATCATCAGATAATTCCGTTTTTCGTTCAATAGAGGAACTCGTCATACATTAAAATGTATGCTCGTCGCACATTAAAACCGGTACTGGACAAGACTGTTTTAATGTATATGTGTTTGTGTATGTGCTGTGTGTTGTAAATAATTTTAATGTATGACGAGTTCCTCTATTGAACGAAAAATGGAATTATCTGATGATGAAGTATTACTTCGAAACATGTAATTAAAAGTGAAGGAGTAAAGAGACTAACAATTTGAAGTCACAGGACGGACCTTATAAGGTAATTCATTTTTATAATTTAATTGTGACTTGGTACCGTAAATCAAAATGTTTATCAAAATATACCAAGATCAAATATTTAAAACAAATTGATGGTTCCTTCTTACACAACTTTACCTAGCAAACAACTTTATACTTTTAAAAAGAGTTCATTCATTGGACGCTGCCGAAAAGTGAGATTTTATATACCAGATATATATAAGCATGAACTCGCATTTAACATTTATGAAAGTTTTAGAAAGTTACCTTTCATCGGGAATATCTGAACATTTGGTTTGGCATCGATTTTTTCACTGAATACTTCCAATAACTGCTCCTCTGTTACAGAAGGAGGTGTGTTAAAAAAGTGCAGAACCTAGAAGAAAATAATCATTATTTATACATTTTTTTTAAGTTCTAATAATCATATGCTTCTTTATACAATTTCTCAGCAATGGTTATACTTTTTTTTTAGACCAAGAAAAGAATTTGAACCCAAGAACATTGTAGCAAATTATTCAAACGAGATTAACACCAACTAATTATCTGGAGTTATCACACATTAGCTTAGTGTTGTTATATAAAATACTGTTGCATGGATTTAGATCAAAATCTTGGTCTGTTTTTTCATTTGTTATTTAATTAATTTAAATATTAAAATAGATCAGAAGAAGGGAAAAATAAATAAAGAAACAACACAGTAGTAAATTTCTTTAATATAAAGCTATTGTGAAGGGCGTATATTACAAATCTGATATTAAACTCTTTTAGCTAAACTCCTTTTAAAAATCAAGCTACAAAAATTGGCTACAAAATAATGCTTAAATAGCGGTCGGTGGCTTTTAAATATTCCCAGTTTTTATTTTTGATATTCTTAAATTAAATGACCATCTCTATTGCAGAATGTACTTAATGATGACAAATAAATCAAAATTAATAATTACTAATTTAATTATTAAATTAATATGGAATTACAAGTTGTAACAGTTAAATTAATTACAACGTAAATAAAAATTAGTAAAAAATAAAAGATTATTAGTCATAATTGATATTTTTAATGGCAACAGCTATATTGCATGCCGTGCTAGCTTAAGTAACCTATTACAACTGTTTGACTATACTAAATATTGATTAGTTATTATATATGTTATATTATATTAATTACTTAAAAAATAATAATTATAAACATTGTTGTAACATACGTGATTTCATAAATAAGAGGATATAAACAAATCTTTAAAAACTAATTTGAAAAGGATACTGACAAAATAAAATAAGACTCGCAATAAAAATATATAATAATAACACAGACAACTTATAGTTAACCTTTAACGAGCGGCTAGCGCCTTTAGACGCGGCACGACTCGATCTCTAAACGCGGTTAGCGCCTTTAAACGCAAATATAGAAACATGTGGTTAGATAATTCCATAGAATACGAAACTTCCAATAGAGTGCAGGGTGACGTTCTTTGAGTATATGCAGACCAAATCAAAAATATAAGCAATGTCTGTTACGCTTTATCGATCTGTGTTCTGTTGCCAGAGCAAATGAGTCTACTATCGCAAGTGTTTTCAGCGCGGCTTACGCCTATAGACGCATCTGTTTCACTCAGCTGTTACTTGTTTGTTTGTACTGATAGATCACTGATATTCATTCCAAAGTTTTAGTTTTGTATAAGTTCTTGTTTTTCTTAGTTTAGTATGTAATTATTTTATTTTTCAGACAACAATAAGTATTGCTTTTATGTACAGTAGAGCGTCGATAATCCGAACGTCAATAATCCGAAACGTCAAAAATCCGAACACGTTCTGAGGCAACCCCTGCAAAACTTTCGTTTTCGTAAATTCCAATTATTAAATTTATTAATTATTAAATTGTCGTTAAAAATTTCACAAAAATCTACATCGCAGTTTGACATTATTATCTCTTTTTAAACACTTCTTAATACCTGCTCTCACACGTCTTCTGTCAGTATTTTCACTGTCACGCTAATAAGCTGCTTTAGCGCTAGCAGTAAACATACAGAAAGTTAATTCATTTCTCGTTGTGTAATCATTATAACAGTGTGTCGTACATACAGTAGTGTACTATACAGTATTTATCTACGACCATTGCAATAAACACCAATAACGCTATTACAAGTAACATCAGAAAGAGGTACATTACAAACCAAAAGCCAACCCGATTAGGTAATGATATCTTTACCTAACAGGAGTCACTTTACATAATAGGCTCTAGACCAATGAGAGCTCGTCATTTGACGGAAGTAGAGTTGTAATAAAAATAACGCTATTCGTACATCAGCTGATTGTACCCATACGTTCCGGATGTTAGTGTGTTATTGTAACTAACCTCAAACGTGAGTTGACGCATTCCGCAAACATGAGTGATAGTGATGAATTTTGTTTAACTCCAGAGGAAATTAATACAAAAGCAAATTCGGCTCTGAACAATTTGTTGCCAGAAAAATCTAAATTTCGTTATGAAAAGGTTTATAACCAGGTTATGGAGTTATTTATTTATATCCCAAATTTCGATTAGCTCACTATATCTTTACTTCACCTTTTTTAGTATGGTTATGAATAAAAGGAATGTTAATTTCACTCCTGTTAAAAGGGTATCAAATTGAAGAATTATTACACACTTCTTATTTTTTTACACCCTGTATATTTTTGGTCGTAGATAAAGTAGTGTACGCAACGATTGTATTCAGCCTTTAAGCCACTCGTGAGATATTTAGAACACTCGCTTCGCTCGTGTTCCAACTTACATCTCACTCGTGGCTTAAAGGCCTTCATAATACAATCGTTGCGTAAACTACTATTTTGTAATTTTTCGTTTGTGTTAACTACAATGTACAAAAATTTTAATTATGTACTGTACTGTAATTGAGAGTTACTGTACAAGTGTAATCATGTTGGCCCTACTGTGTACGTGCAGGTTCATCTAAATCATAATATGTAAGTAGTCTTACATACAGTATTGTAATTACATTACCGCTTGTACTGTTAAACCACTTTAATCGATTAAAGGGCATATATCGACTAAATAGCTTTTTCTTGGTTGTTTTCAAAAATCCGAACAAATTGATAATCCGAACCCCCCTCCGTCCCAATTAGTTCGGATTTTCGACGCCCTACTGTATTTAGTTGATTATTTTTCTTGTGTACTTCTTAACCCTAAGAATCAAAATTTAAAAAGAACATTGAGAAAATAAATATTATATTTTCAACTCTAAATGAGCGGTAGCCCATATTTTAGCTTAGCGCTTTAAGGGTTAATAACAAAAATCTATATTTGTTGTATAGTAATAAAAAAATGAGAGGTTTTATACATTTCCGAAGAACTACTAGCGGATAAGTACAGTCAATCGAGAATGCATTAGCGGCAACATAGTGTAAATCGTGAGAATGCACAGGTTTATTGAAGGAGCGAATAAGACATGTGTAGACTCGACTCATAAAAATATCACCACACATCTTCATCGTAAATAGAAACATCTTTGTGAAAGTTATTAATAGTTCCTTTTTTTAAATAACTATCTTCCAAAAACTGTCGCAGTAAAGACAACGAACGGGCAAGACGTCTGTTGGTTTGATTCAAGAAAATTCATTTTTGTAGTAAATAAAAATGTCCGTTAATAGTTTGTATCACCATTCATCTTCATCGTAAATAGAAATATCTTTGTGAAAATGTCAATAGTGCTTGGTGGTAAATAACAAAAAAAGTTCTTAGTGGGAGTTATTAATAGTTCCTTTTTTAAATAAATATCTTCCAAAAACTGTCGCAGTAACAACGAACGGGCAAGACGTCTGTTGGTTTGATTCAAGAAAATTCATTTTTGTAGTAAATAAAAATGTCCGTTAATAGTTTGTATCACCATTCATCTTTATCGTAAATAGAAATATCTTTGTGAAAATATCAATAGTGCTTGGTGATAAATAATAAAAAAGTTCTTAGTGGAAGTTATTAATAGTTCCTTTTTTAAATAAATATCTTCAAAAAAACTATCACAGTAAAGACAACGAACGGGCAAGACGTCTGTTGGTTTGATTCAAGAAAATTATTTTTTGTTGTAAATGAAAATGACCTTGTGAAAGCATTAATAGTTTGTCGTCTCAAAAATATCTTCATGAGAGTGTTAACACTGTTAGTTTTTTTTTTATACATTTTTTGTATCGTTAACAATGTATAATTGAGGAGTTTTATATACATTTGTATCGTTATACAATGCATAATTGAGGAGTTTTTTCTTGACAGCGTAGAAGGACAATGGAAATATTGAATTTTTTTAGTAGTTTCCGCTCTACAAAATTTATTACTTTTTAATTAATTTCGTTAAGGTGGAATTTTTATTATTAGTTATTCGGACATTTGCCATATGAATATCTAATCCAAAGTAAAATTGAACATCCATCATTAATAAATGATAACATCAAACAGAGAACAGTAAACATTTTATTAAAAAAAAAATAACTTAAAAATATACATGTTTTACTTTAAAGCACAATTGTCAAATTCTTAATATTTAAAAATGAATATAGTTTTTTGTAAAGTTTTGAATGATTTTCTTACCCTTGAGGGCCCCTGTATTCTGTTTTTGCTAGCCATTGAAGGATTGATGAAGCGGTTATTTTTGTTGCCCATAAAGTCTTTGAAGGATTGAGTATTGTCTGCCAAGTTGTAGGGTTGGGCTACATCACTGAGATAAGCTTGTTTAGAAAACCTAAAACAATATTTTCAATACATTTACATCAGATATTTTATAATTTCTAAAGCACACAATACGATGCTTATTACAAACCATGCACACTTACCCTAATTGAATCTTGAAATTCCCTCCAACTGACATGTTGTTCAAGTTAGAGATGCATCTTTCCACTGATATTGTATCGCCCATCTGAATCATGGCACATCCTTCTTTCGTTTTCAAAAACTTTATCTAAAAATATACACAATAAAGTCTGATAACATATTACAAAATTAAATTCATAATTGAAGATCATGTCAATCACTAATAATTATAATTTCCAAATACAATTACTGTTAATTAACACAGGAAAATGGCTTAAGTACTCTTAAAACGATTACATTGGATCGCTATGTTCTTGCAAAACTACCTCTTTTAAGCGGTAACAATGAAACATCAAAGTTTGATCGTCTCTCTTATTCGACTAGTTTAGGTTAGTCATGCCTTTTTCATCAGAAAGAGTAGCCTGTATTGATCTTATATATATAAAATTCAATGTATGTACGTTTGTCCTTTATGCATTACCAAACCGTCCATCCGATTGCTTTGAAATTTTGCATAGTAACACAGGTTAACCCTGGGAAGGTTTTAGGCCATTTACCGAAGTCCTAGGACATTAGGGCTACGCCCCAGTGGCCCTCAAAGTTTCAATGTTAATCTTATGGAAGGTCAATCTTAAGGAAAAAGAAGAAAGGTTTCTTTTGATTTTATCAGGGGCACAAAAAACAGCTGTTCGTATGAAAAGCTTAAAACAGCAGATTTTGATCAACAGCTGATTTTGATCAACAACTGATTTGGATCAAAAAATGAATATAATTTTAGGTTAGGTAAATGAAGCAATGAGCAGAATCCCATTATAATTTACATCGGCCCTCAGGGATACGAATTACAGGCTTTCAAAGTTTCAAATTAAGCAATAGCAAAGCATTGCCGGGTCAGCTAGTATGTTTATAAAAGAACTCAGCATTCAAGAAAACAAAAAATTATTAATAATAATAAAATAAAGTTTTATTTGATAAATGATTTGTTATTTTTAAAAGTTAGTATATGTTTTGTTCATTCAGTAATAGACTATTCAGTAAATCAAATAGTTTGTTCAGAAATTTTAATAAATAAATCTATGACAATCTTGGAAAAGTGATTGTTTTTGTTATAATTATTGTAGAATTTACAGCTTCCACAAGAGTAGATAAGCAGTTTCTATTTTAATAGTGTACAGATCCTGTTTAGTGTTTTATTCTTTATTTGTAATTTATTACTATTTTAAATGGATCCATTTAAGGAGGACAGACTTTGTAAGATACTAGATAGTGTTGAAAAGACGAAAACAAACATGAAAGGTGTGTTATTATTTTGAAATCAAAGCACCCTTTTAAAGGTTAAACTAGTGGCTTGTAGGGGCAATTGCCCCTATATATTGTAGTAATTTTATTAAGTAAATTGTTAGTCTCATGATTCACCGTACCTTAAATTATCATTAAAAATTTGTGAATATAATACGCACAATAATTCTTACATACCTGCGTAATTTAATTTGATGTCTGCTATGTTTAAAACTAAAATTTGAAAGCACTGTGCAAGCGGTTTATTATCTAAAAATTTTAATGGTAAGACAACTAAGGAAACATTTTTTCAGTACTCTTTATGGATATTAACTAAATATGTAAATAAATGTATTTGGATTTATTAAAACATTTTAATGGTAAGACAACTAACGAAATTTTTTTCAATACTCTTCATGGATATTAACTAAATATATAAATGTCTTTGAATCTATTAAAAATGAACTTAGAAAAACGCAATGATAATGTCATCTTCCAAATTTTAAACTTCTAATATTATGACAACAAAATCTCTCTGTAAACAACATTTATTGTATACAGTCCATTTTGGTCGCTTCCTTGATCTTTACTTGGATGTATTATGATTTTAACGTCATCTGGCCGCTTTACCCGGCTGAAGGCAACATAAAGTTGACCATGTGCAAACACTGGTCTCTTCAAATAAATACCAACTTTTGTAAAAGTTTGGCCTTGCGCTTTATTTATAGTAATAGCAAAAGCTAATCGCAATGGGAATTGAATCCTTGTAAACTTAAAGGGCATATTAGGATCTGTAGATATTAGTTTTATTTTTGGCATAAAAATTATGTTCCCTTTTCCTACTCCAGTAATTATTTCTAATTTTATACTTTTTTCAGACAAACCTAACACAACCATTCATACTCCATTAACTAATCCAGATCAAAGGTTCATATTTCTTATGAGCATCACTATTGAACCTACTTTTAAAACTAACTTGTGTGGTGGCATTCCTTATGGTGTTATTGAATTTATAAACTCGATTGGTACGTTTAATCTCTCTGTAGGGTCTTCTGAAACTACCTCATCAATACTGTAATATTATTTGGAGTCTCCTTCGATGATTTGTACTCCACGTACACTCGCTTTTATAGGAGTTGATAATGAAGAAATTATTAATGGAATATGTTTGTATGTTATACTAAGATGTACGAATGTTTCCGAAGTTAAACGAATGTGTACATAAACTTCTATAAACTTGGATACATAAATATATTATATTGATAATAAAATAAAGTATTTATATAACAGTTTATAACCTCAATACAAATCTTATAACGTATTATAGGCTACATTAGTTCTTTAACTCTTATTTAGAAAAAAATTATCTTCGCAATACTTATATTGATTGAAGTTGTAAACATAACCCCAAAGTATAATCTGCGCTAGGTTTTGTTTGCGTATTACAGATGATGGGTGAAATCAGCTGTTATATTATATTATTAAGTTAAACGAATATTTATTTCTTCTTTAAATTTTACACCTGATTTACACCTGTATATGCCCATGCTATTTAAATGGGACTTATTTTATTCCGTAACAAACTTTTGGGACACAATTAAGAAAAATGAATATTTTCCCCCAAAACTTCATGCCCAGACCTCTAAAATGAGACCTCTCCCAGCATCCTACGACCTACCGTTCGCTCTGAATTTCATTTTCAAATTTGGGCTTACGGAATTAAATATATAGATACTGAGATGTTTTGATTTCAATAAAATGCACTTAGTCTTAAATATTTGCTATTTGTAAGTGTCATCTGTAATATTTAAAACATTTCCGCTGAAGTTTTGAATATTGTTTTTGTAAGGCATATTATTTCATAAAAAATTATAAAATTAGATAAAGAATGAAACATATAGTATAACATAATAATCAACTAATTATTTATTTTTTGTAAAGCAGACAACTAATACTTAAAGTTATTAACAGGAAATGTAAATTTTTTTGTCAAGTAATGAAAGGAAGTCAGGTATTCTGTGCAATCAATAAGGAACAATTAATTAGTAAAGAAACACAATGGGCAAAGCAAGCATTATATTTGACAGATATATAAATAAATAGGAGCCTACTATGTTTAACAGAGGATATTTTTATTGGTTTGTAGAAGGGCGTTAAAGAAATGGTAACTATAAGAATTTTTCTTTGTTGTCGGTTTTACAGTTTGTTATTAAATACAAAATTTGTTTATTAACTAGAGTAGCCTATGACTTTTAAACAGAATGTTTTATTAAATCTAAATAATTGGCAGTTATGTTTGTTTGAATATTTATTCACGGAACCACAGTTTAAAATTTCAAGTACTCGTGGTGTGTTAAATCAAACCAAAAGGTAATTTATAAACTAATGAGTAAGAAATTTTTCAAAATTAATAATCAATCAAGTTAAACAAAACATGTGTGACCTCACAGTTCAGTTACACAGAAAAGGTTGTTGCAGCTTAAGTTCTCGGTAGCATTAAGCTATTATTTTAAACATACAGATAAAATCAACTGTCATCACAACACTCAAACTTAAAACAGTTGAATACATATTGTTAGGGATAGTAATCAGCTGATTAACTTCAATAATGCCACAAACCTACTTAATCAAAAGCTACTTAATCTAAGATTGTATTTTTAACTTCTCACAACGCTCAATGCAGCAATTTATTTTAAACACTTGATTACTTTGGGCATGACCCACCAGCTACTGTACAGTATGGTCTTATACAGAAGACTTCCTTTAACATGTTTAAAGTTTTCACAAGAATTATTTGAGTATATAAAATACACTTACCCTGACAACATTTCCGTATAAGCAGAACAGGTTAAACAGTTTGTCACAATTGACTTTATCTGGATCAAGTCCATAAACCATCATGACCGAGCCACCTCCTTGTGTTCCATTTGGTGGACTATGACCTAAAGGCAATCCAAATCCAGGGCCATGAGGACCACGTGGGGGAGGACCACTATGTAATGGCTCTCTACCTGGTGGTCCAGGAGGCTTCATCATGTAACGCCTAAAAGAAAACATATTACATTTTTTAACTACATATTATACAAACACACACTATGTACCACCACATAGTTTTGATTATTATTTGTAGCTTTTAGGCATTTCATAATGTAATTTAGTAAATACAGTCCGGGATAATTACCGGCAAAAACCATCACGGATAATGTGAAATCGGTTAAAGCAATTTGTTATATATTGCCCAAATACAAGGTATTATGCAAGAATCATAAACATCATAATGACTATACTGTAACACTGTACCTTTAATCACTCTTAAAATGTATAAAAAAACTACAAACTCAACATTATTTAGATTGAAATAGCAGTACAGCAATATATTACTTACAATGTTTAAACACGATTAAAATAGCCCAGAATATTCAACAGCGATTAAAATAGTCTGTCAGAGTTTTTTGGCGTTTGCTTCCTTTTTCGAAATTGTGGATCTTATTTTTCGTAACACTAGCTTGTCATATAATAATGCATCACCTTGACCTTAAGGCCTTCGACATAACTCACCGTGAGTCACTTTCAGCTGCAGAATACAGTCTACGCTGTCGCTCGCCTCCCCCTCGTCACAGCTATCGCTTCCACTTCTGCCTGTCCATGCCCGCGAATCAGAATCTCTTCATCTGTCAAACACTTGAATGCAGATAGCTGGGCGTCTACTTCAAACCACTTAGTGATATCGTCTTCGTCAACGTTTTCCCCACCTCATACAGTGTTTGCTAACCTTGCCAAGTCCATTCCACCGGTATTTTCAAATCCAGCAAAACTGTCCTCTAATAATATATCGGGAAATATTTTTTTCTACGACTCTGTTAATGTAGACGGCTTAACTTTCTCCCATGCTTACACTGACTCATAAATGTTATCCAGAACACTGAAGTTTTTGAAAAATGTTTTTAGGTCATTACTCTCCACTATGAATTTTCTCAAGATGCTTGAGCGACAGTTTCTTTTTAAAGAAGCTACGACTCCTTGATCCATAGGTTGAATTAGGGCTGTAACATTGGGTGGCAAATATTTTACAAAATTATTACCGTCGTTTGATTTTAATAACATTTCATCGGGATGAGATTATGCGTTGTCCAATACCAACACTGCTTTTTGGGGTAGGCCGCTCGATTTCAAAAACTGACGTACAGACGGACAAAAGTTAATTTGAAACCAATTATAAAAAATGTCTTTGTTCATCCAAGCTTTTTTTTACTTGAGTAGTCGACAAGCATATTTACTGCTCGAGTACCCTTAAAAGAACGAGGTTTTTTTTAATTTTCCAATAACAAAGAGCTTAACTTTGTGTGTGACCCAGTTGCATTAGAACAACACAAAGTTAAGCTAACTTTGTACTATTGCATAGCACAACTGTTAGAAGTTGTGAACAGTTGCAATAGTAAGAAGTTGCTAACAACAAAGTTAGTGTGAGTCTTTCTTTACTAACTTTGTGTCCCAATGCAGTTTTTTCCTGTTCAGCAGCTAACATTTTTGATGGAAGGCACTTCCAAAATAACCCCGACTCGTCAGTGTTGTAAATATGTTCGGGAAGTAAATTTTCAAACAACACAAACTCATTAAAGTCTTTACAAAACTCTTCTGCCGCTTATTGGTCGCCACTTAATTTTTCTCAGCCAATATCCAGTTCGCGTTGATCATGGCGTTGTTTAAAACGCGTAAGCCAGCCTGACGACGCGTCAAAATTACCTTCTAGGCCTAGGGCTTCAAAATAAAACTTCGCTTCTTCAGAGCATATTGTTCCATTAATTGGGTTCCCTTGAGCTCGTTGACTATTAAACCATTCGGGTAGAGCGCGGTCCAAGTCATCATAAGGTCATCATAAGTCGATCTTTTCATGGTTTTTCGTTTCTTCATACCGGATTACGAGTCCGATGAATCGCAAATTTTAACAGTTCACTTTTTTTTAATTAAGTCCCGGATCGTTTGGTCACCAACACCAAATTCTTCTTTTAAAGATTTTACGCTTTTACCCTTCTCAAATTGTTCATTAATGTGCAGCTTCTGCTCAATAGGTAAAACGGTCCTTTTACGTTTTTATCCATTTTGCAAATGTAACTACAATAAAAAATTAATAAAACTACTGTACGAAACAAATTACATAAACACAAACTTGGCAGCACATAACGAACAACACTGTATGTGACACACTAACTGACTAACTACTATACAAACGGTGGTGGTGGCGAGTGACCCGAGACTCTACAAGGCCGCCCACCCTCCCGTCACCCGCATTATTTCACTTCTCGCCCCACCACCTCTCTTGTCTCTCGGCCCGGTTGAGCCTCAACCCGGATAAACCGATCCCGGTTAATCAAGAGTTGACTGTAATCTGATTAATTTTATTGAGAAACAATCTGTTGTTTGTTCAAGACAATAAAGAAACTAAGATTAAAAGTGTTAAAAAGAGCCAACTTAATAGTTGTTAGGAAAATCAGACAATAGTACTTACCCATCCATTGGACCTGGAGGAAATCTCTCAAAATGATCATAGCCTGGACCGTTCTGATATCCATCATCATACTGGTCCAAGAAGCCACCAGGACCACCTCTCATACCACCATCACCTCCTGGAACATCAATAATGTTATCAATTGAATGTGTTATCAAGATAGTAAATTCTTATCCAATAACGACATAAAATATCTCCATTGTACTGAAAATGATAAAATAAGAAGGTATGGGATACTTTTTTCAAAGCAATAATAATAATAATAATAATTTATTTGCCATTCGATACATTTAGTACAATAGACATAGTCAACATTGAAATTTTAATTTAACCTCATGTTTCTATACATTAAAAATCTCTACACACATACACTATTACTTACACATAACAAAAATAGGTTAAAAATTTATCATATCATTCTTAAGTGTATAAAATTCCTGTAATGAATAAAAGGGGTTCTCGACAAGCCAAGCATAATACCTTCTTAAACATTTTTTACTTGGGGTAGCGTCCAGGTTATTACTAATCTTGTTGTATACTTTTAAACCCACCGACAAATGACAGTTTGATGATTTCTTCAGCCTATAGTATCTCAAGTTTATTTCCCCTCTATTTCTTGTATTGTATTTATGAATTTCATGTCTCTTGGGCAGTTCATCAAGTTTACTTATTGTATACCTAACCACTTCATACAAGTACAAATTGATTACTGTGAGAATATTCAAACTAACAAAAAGAGGCTTGCAATGTATTCTCCCATGAGACTTAGTCATAGCTCTTACAGCTTTTTTTTTTTTGTACTATCAGTACATCTTTTATTTTGCAGCTGTTTCCCCACAATACAATCCCATATGACATAATTGACTGAAAAAATGCAAAATAAACATTTCTCAAATACCCTTCTCCAATAACCTCATGTAGCCTACTCAACAAGAAGACAATTTTTGAAAGTTTCCCAACCACAAAATTAATATGTGGAGTCCATGTCAACTGCCTATCAACATAAATACCCAAAAATTTAACACTCTCCTCTGCATTACAAGAATCAACATTTTTCAAACTGAAAATCAATTGTTTCGTTTTAACATCATTCAGAAGAACCATTGTTCCCATTCGCCCTAAACCACTCGGAAGCACTGGCTACTGTGCTAGCTACCATTGTTTGTAATTTATTGACATCATTGCTTATTGTCAAAAATGTTGTGTCATCTGCGTACATGCTACAATGTGCTTCAACATTATCAGGTAAATCATTAACAGCAATCAAAAACAAAATAGGTCCCAATACAGATCCCTACGGAACACCAGCTTTAATATTTAACATAGAAGAAAACCCACTTTCAGTATAAACCAACTGCTTCCTACCTTCCAAATATGACTTGAAAATTTTTAGCTGATTATTAATGAAACCATAATATTGCAGTTTATCAGACAATATACCATGATCGATACAATCAAAGGCCTTAGTCAGATCGCAAAAAGTTGCCTGTGCACTAGCATTATCTTCAAAAACTGGATGATAACCTCCCTAATTATGGAATCCACTTCCTGCGTAGTCGATTTGGATTTCCTAAACCCATACTGTGATGCAGTGAACAGATCCAAACATTCAAAGTATCTGCCAATCTGATTACCAACAACTGACTCCACAACTTTTGCCAACATCGGTACCAATGACACTGGCCTATAACTAATTGTTCTATAAGCCCAATAGATTTCAAATAAATGAATTGAACACGATGTCACTCCGGAAAATATTCACTTTATACTGTTAAATATCCCTTAGAAACTTGTTAATTACTCACTTCACGGAAACATATTAGCCACTCTGAGTCACACATCCGATAGTCCAATGTCTAAGAGGTGGTACCGTAATAATGTGATATGAAACAAACTTTCCTTGTGACATTCGTTGCTTGAAAAACATATAACTAATAAACTATATTTAAATACTGTATTATTAATAATATTGTTATGTGTACATTTTTGACAACATTGAATTTAATATTGTTACACAAAACAAACTCGATTGTTGCCGCACATAAACAGGCTGCGCCTATATTATTTGGATTTTTGTACCGAATTATGTCGTGTTTGGTATCATTCTTCTTATTTTTTCATATACTTTTCAAATAGCTGATCGAAATTTGCAAATTATGATCATGAAAAGAAAGTTAATTTCCTAGTGGGGATGCATAAACGAGACACATTAAGGAATCAGGTGCGGGCGGAAACGAAGGCTGGGGTTTGGCCCGGGCCAGCCCCATGTAACCGAGCGATCCAGAAGACAGGTTACTCCTCACAGACTATAGGCCAATCAAATTTGCCACTATATAATCATTTTGATGTCCTAAGCCTACATGGCTTAATCTTCTCACTGGTGTTTAAGTGGGGTCTGATGTTTGTCTAGAGATTGATAATTAAGGAATCTGGAACACTGTGTCGTATGACTGATTTAAACTTTTTTCCCAGCTTGATCTTTTGCTCGTAATTAAATTTGAGTCACATATTTTCTTTAGATAGCCTGCTTTTGAAATTCAAAAGATGAGAAAGCTCAATCTTTTGTTTTTCTGGTGACTGAATATCTTGGATTATTTTATTAGGCCTATCAAATTAGACATTACAACTTTCATCTAATTAATCCTATCTGTATTAATGAAAATATAGGTTACATTTTTTTTATCACAATATTGTGCAGGCACATGGGTCGGCATGAAAAGCATGCAGAGGTTGACACATAGAAGCGTTTGTTAATTTAGCTATCTGTTAACCAATTATAATATAAACTAAATACATAAATATCAGCAAGATATTTCCATTTAAAATTATACTCACACATGTAATTTATATTTTATTACGTATAATTATAGTGCGTATGTAAACAAACATAGGCCTTTCTATAGATACAAAATTTTAATTTGTCATTTAAATTATCAGCCTTTTTATTTAAAACCATTATTTTTCAATACAATACATCCATAATTTATAGATCATTCTTTCTCTAGAAATTTGTTGTAGTTTTACCAAAATCAGTTAAAATGGTTTACAGACAAATCGTATGTTATCAAACAAAAGCAAACAAATTGATTGATGAATTTTTAGAGTTAACCACTAATGTAAACTCTTGTGCATAAACTGATTTTGACTAAAAGAAAGGAATGACCTGTAATTAAATGCATGACAACAGTGTGACATTTGAAATTAGAAAATCATTCAATTCGAGATTCTATCACAGTGTAAAATTTATAATTATTATTGTAACAATTCTGATGAAATTCAAAGGATAGTCTTATAGTAATTTCCAAAAGGAATTCTTTTTATTAATTTTTATTAGAATGCCGGTTAAATCATAAATTTTATTTATTGTATAATAATACTTTAATCCTTAGACTTTGAGCCTAGTTGGGAGTGGCTGGTTCAGTGAACCCCCAAGCAAATTAAATATAATATTATTATAAATATAAATTAAATATAAAATATTATAATAAAATAATATTTTAAGAACTATAAATATTTAGTACTTGGTTTCATAAATCTAACAATATAGAGTGAAAAGTTGTTAAAATACGACAGAGAGTTACAACGCGCAGCTCTACTACATCGTTTTCAGCTGCCTGGTTCAAGTTAAAGAATGAACCTCCTGGCCTAGGCGAGGGGGTAGAGGGAAACAGTGGCAGAATAGCCGTGTTAGCATAGCTTTTCGCTGCAATCTAAATCCAGCGACTCCCGACACCTTCCGAAGATACCCGAAACAGCAATTCTCAACTATCAGTGATATAAAACAAATTTTAGGCCTAATTCCTTTGCGTAACTTAGTTGGTGTTTGTTTACTTCTTTAATTGATATGTCAGTTGTGCATTGTATTAAGTTCATGGGGTTGTGTTAGTGCAGACATATTAATAATTAATATTACTACAGTTCCTTAGGCCTAATTATCATAAAACAAATTATTTGCATAAATTATAATATTTGTAATAAATTTTGAATTCAATTAATTAAGAGTTTACATGATATCTTGACCTCTGTTTTTTCGTTTTTTTTTACTTGTAAAATATGCAGCCTCAAAAAATTCTTGTAATTTTGGTTTTGTATACCTTAAGTTTTTTATGATTTAGATATTGTAAATATTTAGAACAAAGAAGTAATATTGTTTTTTTTTTATCCTTGCAATGTATTATATTGACTTATTTCAATTTGTTTTGTTTATCTTAAGTTTTGTAGCACTTAGAAGTAATATTGTTTTGATTTTCGTTTTTGTGCATTTTAACCTTAAGTAATGTATTATAATGTCATATTTTAATTTATTTTTGTTTTGTTTATTGTCTTGTTAAAGTGAGATTTATGTTTTCTTTCTCAATCTAAATCATGTTTGTTTGTCTCTTAATATAAAAGACAAAAGAGATGAAAAATCAAAAAAAATTTTTTTAAATAAATAAAAAATAATAAAATGTTTGATTTAACTATACAGGTATTTGTATCACTTCGTTATTTATGAGTCACTTTATGAACTAAAAACTTAAATAAACTAACGAATAAAATATGGGCTACTATGTAAGACAACATTGTTCTCAATTTTCCATTTATAATTAATAGCCTTATATAGGGTGGATCAAAGTTAGAGTTAAAAACTTCGGGAAATGGTTCTATGGGTCAAAATAAATAGACAATCAAGAATAATATTTTTTCGAAAAACGCTTCATTTTCCAAATATCCGCCATTTTGTTTCTTTTACTAATAATTAATATCTAGGGAACGGTTTAACCGATTGAGTTCAAACTTGGCACGAAGTTTAACCTAACAATGATCTATCTTAAGAAAAATAAGCTATTATATCCAATCATGCATTTCAAAATGGCGGCTGTGTGAATATTTCAAACCTAAATTACTCAAAAAACACATACATTTTAACAAAAAATGTCAAGATACTTTTTTTGTAGCCCTTTTGATTCCCTATCGGGTGGTGTAACTGATAAAACAAGCGAATGAAAGATAAAGCTAAGTTATGTGTAATAATTGGTTTATTCAACCCTGCATCCTATACCAACACAATAAATACTGTACGTACATTTGCTGACATTATCTTTATTTTAACTATTATTCTTCATCCGATTGTTTTGAAAGTTAAATCATCCGATAGGGAATTAAAAGGTCTACAAAAAATCTAACTTGATCATTTTTGTTAAAATGTATGGTTTTCGAGTAATTTAGGTCTGACATTTTCAAACAGCCGCCATTTTAAAGTGCATGATTGGATATAATCGCTTATTTTTCTTAAGCTAGATCATTTTTAGGTTAAATTTCGTGCCAAGTTTGAACTCAATCGGTTAAACCGTTCCCTAGATATTAATTATTTAGTAAAAAAAACAAAATGGCGGATATTTGGAAAATGAAGCGTTTTTCAAAAAAATATTATTCTTGATTTTATATTTATTTTGACCCACAGAACCATTTCCTGCAGTTTTTAACACTAACTTTGTTCCACCTTGTACATACTCCAATCTATCATGAAAACAACTGTAACCCAATTTTATCTCATTGCATGCTGTTCAGAAATGTCTTAAAACAGCCAAATTTTATTAAAAACAGGCCTAAAAGTAGAAATTCTTATGTACTAAACAAATTTCAGGACCCCCCCCCCCCCCCCCGTAGATTTGAACCCCCAAAGTAATAATTCACCAGCTGCCACTGCTAGTTGGATTATTAATTTTAATAACTTATATTACAATATTTTTCAGTCAAAAAAGTTAAATACAAAATTAAAAGTTGTGTTACCCAGGACATGTTGGTAAGGATCTCACATCTTCTTAAAGAGAAAATGGTATACATTTACTTCAAATATTAAATGATAAAAATCATGATTCATGTTATATAACGTTGTGATGACATTTGGTAAACAGAAGCATCTGGAATTAATTAGGTGAAAGCAAACAAACTAAATAAAATGTTTTACACAACTACGCTTGAAGTAGTTTTTTTTTAAGGAAACTATAAAAGTGTTAACATCAGTATTTGTATAGATTGGTGTCTAAGCTGTCTCATAAACACTGTAATGTTTGTGTATTCAGATCAACTTGTATAGATAAACTAAATGATTATATAAACACAGTTCCCTGTGCAAGAATATTAGTTACATCATTCCTTTAAGAAAAACAAACTATAAAATGTATTTTAAAATTTTAAAGTATCTAAATCTGTTTTGATGGTTATTTCAGTAAAAAAACTTCATTACCAATCTGTTCCTCGGTAATAATGCAGAACAAGGTTGTTAAATTGATTATCTAAAAATAAATAATATCACGGTAGCACATGTCATCGTTGGAAAGGCAGAAGGCAGGTGTGTTTCAAGCAAAAATGATAAACATGCGGAACAAAAGCTGGCAAATGGTCTTGACCCAACTAGGCCGAGGGTTAAAATATCAATCCTAAACTTTAAAAATTGTTTGCAAACATCTTGTATTCCCACTAGACTAAAAATGCGATAGACTTAAACAATCTGTGGTTACATTAAATATAAGAAAACAATATTTATTTATCCGTATCAAACACCAGAATATTTACAATTAAATGCAAAAAGGAGAAATAAAAGTGATGAATACTAGCACTTAACTGGTAAAAACTAAGGTTATGTCAATAATAAAAGTATGTGTTTACATTATCTACAATACATTTATTTTAGGAGAAAACGTTTTTATAATTTGACATGTTAGCAACAACTTTACCTATTACCAAGAATGTTATTAAGATCATTTTACAATTTCCTCCACATCAATAACTTTACAAACTCCTGGCTTTAAATATTGTGCTAATAAAACTATTTGTTGTCTGATGTAAGCCTTCTCTCTTAATGCAGAACTAAATGTATTCTAAACACTTTTATTTATTTTAAAAGATTTTTTTTACAATTAATAAAAAATTATTAAAAGTTAAAAGTTAAAAATGGCTGTACAATAATAGAAATGGTATTTTTCATGATCTAGGCTATATTAAATCAAACACTGGGTGATACCAACGACCCACAAACCTAAATATATTTATATCCTACTTATAATTACTGACCAATGAAAGAATTTCAGGTTGCACGGCGACTGAGGTATAATTATTACATAAGAATATGTAAATAATTATTTAATACTCACATTATTATAAAGTGTTTACGTTTCACATGGTATTTCTAGGAAGCGTGACTAACTAGTTGACCTATTTTTAACTTAAGGTGTTGTCAGCTAAAGAAATACATTGTGAAAACACCTCATTGACTGCAACACAAGGCATATGGCTCTGGTTAACAACCAGTAAATCATTCAAATTGCAGTAGAGTCGCAAGAATGAGTCAGAAAAGATGCACTAAGCCAAGTCTGAGTCTGTCCACAACTTTTGCCAATGTTTTGTACATTATAATTTCATAGGTCATTAGTGCTTACTAGGAGTTAGCCCATTAAAATACTTCCACGAGTATCTCGGATAAGTAAGTAGATGTAGGTTCAAATTTTAATACACATCAAAGCCCTTACTGTGCCCAAAACAAACTAAACAATTAAAACAAACTGATTGACTAAAAAAGTACAAGACCGGGAGGAAGTGCATAAGCACTAAATGATACAGCAAGCCTTTGAAAATACGTTAACAGAGACATTTTGTATCCATCAACTTAATTCAAAGTAGAACAGTGCTACTCGATACAGATAAATGTGTTAAACAATTTGTATTAAATTTTGTGCCTTCAATGGTGTTACACTTGATCAGTAAATAGAAGCTGCTACGTTTAATTCATTAAAGCTGAAAATTATTATGTAAGGCAGACAAGTATAAATGTAAACAAACTTTAAATTGTAAGTTGCGAAGAAGCAAGTTACAATTACCAACCACATAGAGCAAAACAAACACTGAGATAACTTCAGGATGTTGACAAAAGTGATTTATAAACTACTTTATACATCAAGTATATACATTTATTTCATAAATATGTGTGAAGTCAAATACTAATGAAGTAAACTGTTCAGTTACTTTATAAAAAAGAAAACGCTATGTTTTTTGTTTATTCAAATTGAAACCAAAACCTACTTTACCAATTTTAATAAAACTTTTAATGATGTGTAGACCATTATTTTCTGGGCATCAAAATTGGACCGATCAATGATTGAAAACATTTAGAACATTATGCTGTTTAGATGCACTTATGCTTTAGACTGGCTAATCTGTTAAACATAAATCAAAACAGAAAGAAGACGAACTTTTGGCAATAAAATTATCTACACAAAAGTCAACGAGAACTATATCTTTATAATCATATATATTTGAGGCAAGAAAATTTCAGTTGATTTTCGTATTAAAAATATTTGTAGTATTATTTTTGTTTTTTATGTGTTATGTAGGGAAAATGATTACTTAAATTTATTATGTAGTATGGGCTATCCTCTGAGAGTTTAGATTAAGCGTTTAATAATGTACTAAGTATTGTCTTCCGTGTGACATGGGCTGTCGGATCTGATCTCAGAATTAGGAAATTGCTAAAGGTTATCAATAACAAATTAATATGTGCTACCAGTTATAAGACTGTAGTACATATTCTAATGAAAATCTAGATTAGAATAATTGTATGTTCCATTCAGCACAGAATAGTAAACAGAAAGAATGTTAGTTTATACTTTTCAGTACTTTTGAGTTTCCTATAACCGGCTGGCCAGCATGCTCGTCGTAATGTATTGTGTGTTTCGTGTTATTTGATTATTTTATTAATGTTGGACATTGTGTTGTTTCATAGATGTGCTGTTTGTTATTGATGTTTCTTGTTTCTTGACAATGGATGGATAGTCTTCCAAAACAGGTCGTCGCCGTAAAAGAATTAAAGAACTGTTGACGGTATTTAACCCTTTAAGGATCGTGCGGACGATCTATGTCCACACATACGTATGAGAAAAAGACTTTTGTTTTCATTATTTTAACATGTTTACAAATAATAATTATGAAATTAATTGATATAAATATATGATATTTCAAATAATGTTTTTAAAAACACCCAAAAGCAGATAGTCTATTCTAATATTATTGCAAGATAACTTTATATAAAATGCTGAAATCAATTCTGCATTGTAACGTAGTAAAACAGCTGTTTACATTCTGATTCTGATTCTTAGTTGAGGTAGAGACAGTTGTGTCAGCTGTTGCAATTGTGATTTATCGTGTATTTTTTGTGTGTGCTTTTGTGTTGAACTATTTTAAGTTAAAATAAAAGAAGGTAAAGAAGAAGATCAAGAACAATTTGTTCCAGTTGCAAAGAAGGATGCCCTCTCATTGTTTTTTTAAACATAAATGCTTGTAAAAATTTTAAATAGTTCAGTAATTTAAGTATTAATAATTGGTGTAAATAGTGTAATATAGTAAGGATTTGAATAATGCAGTAATGAAATTTCAATGTTAAGGATCCAGATGAAAAATCTACAAAAATGTAAGTGAAAAGAAATTTGTATGCATGTTAGATGCTTCTTATTTTAGCCTAGTTTACAGGTTATATTCTATCACAGTTTTTTCCCCTGAAAAATTAGGTTTACCACGCATAAATTATTTTCGGTTTTAAAGATATCTTATGTCACACATTAAAATTCAAAAAATGATCTTTTCATTTGCTTTTGAATATATATTTTGTGTTTTAGTCAAATAGAACAATTAAATACTAAAAAATTACACAAACATTATTTTAATATCTTGTTTTTAAGTGATTCTACAACTTTTTTTCTAACCATCTACAAAAACGCTATTTTAGACCTGGTCTTTTTGTCACAGTAAAAATTAAAACCAATATGGCGGAAAACATAGTGTTCTTAGAATTCCTAAAAATAAGTCTGGTCCTTAAATTTAAGGAATGTAACCTAGTTTAAATAACTACACAACACTTGGTTTAGGTCATGCTGCGAGTTCTATTCACAATTTATACAGTTAAACAAAAAGAAGCTAACTATCTACGTAACACTTGGTTTAGGTCATGCAGTGAGTTCTATTCACACAGTAAAAAGTACGAACAATATCAACAGACTCAACCAATATAAAGTAAAACAACAAAGTGATCCTATGACATGTGCAAATAAATACTATATAAATATATCTTATTGAAACTATTACTTACTTAAAAGAAGTTTGAAACATACAAATCACTTAATTAAAAACAAACATTATGAAAATAATAAATTGTTAAAGCAAAACTACTTGTATTAGTTAATCATAATATAAAATAACCAAAACTTATACAAATTTTAAAACAGCAGCTAAGAAAACATTGAATAGAACTAAAGCAGATGAAAGTATGGTGTTTTTAAAAGAAGTATTAATGTTTCACTAAAGCCAAACTAAATGAAGGTGATATTTCATACTGAAATGATGAGTTGTGTGCTGCTTTAGAATGGTCAAGTGCAAAAATCATGCGTGGAACATGTAAATATTTTTGCACAGGAAATGAAAATTCCGATAGCTTTCAATTGACTGGATGTTTATAGGGTCTTGTAAAAACAGATGACCATAGTGTAGCAGAGATGAAAAGGTACAAAAATAATGTTAGATATTGTATCCACAACTATGCTGGACTTGGAACTCACTGTATGGCTGAGGGCCGGCACCAAAGCGAGGATCTTGGAGCAAAGGAGCTGGGCGATTAGAAACATCCTGAGGTTTACCTAAAACAAAACATTACAATATGCGTAAGAAAAACGAAAATTACTCATATTAAGCCCAACTCATTTATTTGTTAACATATTATTTTTCTTTGTCCTCAATCTCAACTGATATAACATATTTCTATGTTCTCATTTGTGTTGATCAACAACAAAAGCTATCAAAAGTGAAGAAAAAATGTCCAACAATTAAAAGTTAAATTTCTACTAAAACAATTCACAGAAGTAATTAAAACACCCAATGAAAGTAAGAATAAATTTATCAAGGAGAATAATTTGGTATGTCAAACGGTATAACAAAAAGAAGTTTTCATGATTTGGAATTTGTTGTGAGTTAACACCACTGTTATTAAGTGGTAAAGCTCATGTGTAGATAAAAAGGATAATTTCTAGTTATCTGGGCCAATTTTGAAAATAAAAATGCTACCTTCAAGATTTGCGCAAAATTTTAAAGTGACATTTTAATAGAAAAACAGAACTTTTAAAAACGTCAATTCCTATTCCTGTTCTTTGTTCTAGATGACAGGTTTCGATCTTTTGTTTCAGATCATTTTCAAATCTTCTTACACTGAAGTAAAAGAAGATTTGAAAATGATCTGAAACAAAAGATCGAAACCCCCAACAACTAAAACTCCCAACAACTCAAATACACTTTTTCAAGGATTTTTCGCAGAATTCCCGTACATTCCCCGGTTTTTTCATGGCAGTCTGAATTCCCGTACAATTCCCGGTTTTCAAGGAATTCAAGGACGCTGGACACCCTGTTATACCATACAAATGTTTAATCAAAGTTAAACCTAACAATTTAAATGAATTCAAATACCAAATTTTATAATAATTTATATTAATAATAAAACAAATCTGTTCTACACAGTAACTATATTTTCCTTACACATGTGTTGTGTAAAATTAACAGTTAGGCTAATATGAATATTTTTACTTTTAAACTAATGATTATAAACTGAACAAATATAAATTATTAAAATATTCTATTAGGTCTACTAGGTATTGAAAATATTTTCTTAATCTACAATTAAACCTCAATATTTTATTTATTATGAATTGGCTATTCATAGCAAGATGATTAAATTTTGAAATTAAGTTTGGTTTAACAATCATTTTTTTAAATTTTTTATTACAATAGAATTAAAAGATCATGGGTTATTTTTAATTGAAGCAATCAATATTTTGCAAACAAAAAATGTTTAAATTACAGATAATTCAACACAATGAGAAAAGAGTCAGTACCAACCACATCAACTTAATTTGAAAAAAAGAAGAAGAAAACTGTGAAACTACTGATGGGTGACTCTAGGTGGGAAAACTAGGCATAACTTATATTTGTATTTCCCAAAATGGTAAAATCATCTAAAAAAGTTTTCAACAGAAAGTAAATATGTTTAAGGTTTCAACCAACCATTTGGGAAATTGGTCTACGAAATTGGTGGTACGGAATATATTAGTAGAATTTGTTTGCACTTAAGCCTCAAGCTTCAACTCATGTGCTGCTTTGTTCCACTCTCAGCAGAAAAACTCGCTGCTTGCACCTCGATCTTGTGGCCTCAGATCAGAAGATGCCCCCCCATGTAAAATCCCCCACATTTACTGGGTACTTTTATGGTATTTTATGTTTTTATCAATTTAAGGGCACCAAGAGAGCTATAAGGTCATCTAATAAATTGTGCAGAATAATATCCTACATTTTTGTAGATAAAACCATAAACAAGTTTCATTCTAGTGCGAAAAATCTAAAAAAACAGTTACTTCCGGTCAAAAAACGTGCTTCCGGTTGTTGGATTTTTTGCTAACAAACTCGTTTGAGCGACATAGACAACCAACGTGTGTACCAAATTTGGACCAAACCGGGCTGTTAGAGTGTGAACACATACCTAGCGAATAGTTCTTTATACCCACATGTGGGAAAAAAGCAACATAGCACAGAGAAGATTAAGAATGAACTGTGATTCACCCCAAAGCAATTAAGTTCAGATCTACGAAATAGTCCTTTGAATCCACATGTGGAAAAAATAACATAGCACAGAGAAGATTAAGAATGAACTGTGATTCTCCCCAAAGCAATTAAGTTCAGATCTACGAAATAGTCCTTTGAATCCACATGTGGAAAAAATAACATAGCACAGAGAAGATTAAGAATGACTGCGATTCCCCCAAAGCAATCAAGTTCAGATCTATGAAATAGTCCTTTGAATCCACATGTGGAAAAAATAACATAGCACAGAGAAGATTAAGAATTCACTGTGATTCTCCTCGAATCCAGATCCACCGAATAATCCTTTGTATCCACAGGTGGAGAAAACAACAGTTCAGACAAGAATTAATGATTATTAGGACTCTTTTCAAAACAATTTAACTCACATCTACCAAAACTTTCTTTGAATACACATGTGAAGAAAAGCAACATAGCACAGAGAAAAATGATTGAATTAGATACCTCCTTGAAAAAAAGAGAAAGATGAAAATCCCAAAACCATAATATCAGGGTTAATAATGTTTGATGGATTACTAATTTTTTACTATGAATCTTCTTTATGCATTTGTGATAATTCACAAACTACTTACTGTTTTACTGCAAAACTAATTCTGCTTTTATGTGCAAATTGGTTTTAGTTTGTTTAACACTTACAGTTTGGAAAGCAGTTATTAATATAAATAACATATTAAAGACTAACTAGCTCAAAGGATTTCCATACGTCTAGTACATTTTATCTTTGTTGACTTTTGGGAAAATTATCCAAGTACCTAATAAATTAGTCCACTCATTTAATTTTTTAATTAAATACTTAACAGTTTATTTTATTTTTGACTCACCAAGATAATAATTTAAGACCATTATTTTCAACGAACTACATTTTTGCCTGTGTGTCTTATTATTAAATAAAACAGACAAATAAATTCAAGCAAATTTAATAATAGGGTTTTGTTAGCAAAAATGTACTTCAATCGATAAATAGAAACATTTACTGTAATTTAAGTTTGAAGAATCACAGAAAAGTAATTTCACATGCTTTTGATAATTACAAAGTATCTTGTAGTAACAAAGAACTATACAAATGGTCATAGAATATTAAAAATGCTTAAATTTTACAAGCTCAGACTATTATACTTCTCTAGCAATTTACTTCATGATTGTTTAATAACCTTAAAACTGGAAAATGTGACTACAAAATAGTTCTTTCTTACGCATTATTGGTTCTTAATTGGAATAATATAAATAAAGTCTTCGCCAATTTGATATGAACAACATTTAATTCTTATCAATTAAACCTAGATACTATAAATACAATACAACAGCTTCCATGTACCAGTAATCCATGTACCAGCATATTAATGTTGATGTACACAACATTTAATTTTTAATTAGAGAAATTAAATAATTTGAAATATTACTTGGATATTTTGGAAAGAACAAAGTAACGGCTTTTTGTTAAATTGTATTAAGACTAAATGAAAGCTATTTAACACCTTTTAAAGAACAGTTTAACTTAATGGAAAATAACCATTAGTTACAGAATTTATTTAAACTTTTAATGCAATAGATTTACAAAACACTTTTATTAAGCAGGCTTATTACTACTGTATTTGATTACCTTACAGTCAGAAGAGCTGGTGAAGTAGAAGACACAAGAGCTGAAGCTGAACTGTCTATGCGAAGTACAATGGCAGCCAGGACAGATCCTGCACATAGACAAATATTCCTTCGCGTCAGCCCAACTTCCACTGTTCTGTGTAATTCTGTGTTTACTAAATTTGGATCAATCATTTTTTATATGACAGGTATACTATGTATTTTTTTTCTTTTTAAATACTTCATTTGTAGAAGTTTATTAATATCAATGTAATGATCAAACTGAACGAATCGTTTGTCTGTGTGCATTCGTGTCTCATTGGCGGCCATTTAAAAGAATAAACAAGCAGAAAATGTGTTGCTTAGCTTCATGTGTGCTTGTGTCTTCTTGTTTCATGTGTTTCTGTAGCTCTCTTGCTGCTAACGTGTACAATGTCATGTAAATGTATCTTATGTATAAGTATAATGTAAAACACTGAGGATGACTGGACCAATCTTTAACAAGAACTAAACTTTGAAAACACAAATTTCTACAATATTCATCTTCTTTAAAATTTAGCTGACCAAGTAATTATATTTAGTTATTCGTAGAGGTCCACAATTATTTTTTAACAAACTTATTAAAGCTCCGAGAGGATACAGGACCAGTGAACAACTGAAGAATACCCACGTAAAGTGAAAAGTTGTAGAAATTTTTATTTTTTATTTCATATTGCATTTTGTAAAACTAATGTTAACACAACTGGTCTTGTCAAGTGACAGCAAGCTTTGTTTTAAAACAATAATTTCATTGTTAAAAAAGATAAAATAAAACAATTTTCAAAATGATCATTGATTTGTAAACATATGAATGTTATGTTGTGTCACGAATCTTTCTGGTGGGGTTTTGACCCAAATGTTAATGGATAAACAGAAAGGTGACATTAACAAATTTAATAAATCAAAACAAATTTGAAAGAGGTGAAATGTCGACATATTTTACTTTTGTGTATTAACACAAAGATCAAATATATCTCATTTGTAAAACTGTGTAAAGCTGTGCTGCCGAATCATTAAGACTTACACTATGTTTTTTGCTCAAAAATAAAATTACTTCATATGATTTACAATTAAAAATATTTTGTAATGATGAATAAAAATGTTTGCTACATAGTTATAAAGACTATAAATAAACATCTTAAAGTTTAAATTACTCTTAAAGTTAACACTGTAAGGGAATTAGAGAAATCCAAATTCAATTCAATTCAATAGTTATTCTCTGTTTGAAGTTATTGTTTGTTAATGATGGATGTTGAATTTTATTATAATTACTTATTCGGACATTTGCCATCATTTGTGTGTTAAATAATCAAACACGAATTGATTTGTATTCCCGAAACGTCGTGTTTGATTATTTAACACACAAATGATGGCAAATGTTCGAATAAGTAATTATAATAAAATTCAATAGTTACCCCAAGAACAATGTAATTCAATAATATCATTTAAATGAAGGGATCATTGTTTTTAAACTTATTCCATAGTTATATAAAGCTAAAAGTTACAAATAAAGCTGTATTATATAAGCATTAAAGCACTAATGTCATTATTAAATTTCTGTTTTATTTGTAACTAACTAACTAAAACTAACTAAATAACTAAAAAAATTATAACTTTTGTTCAAACAATTTATAAATAAAGATTATATTTTCGACATGACTATTAATTCGAGTTTAAGTGGAAGAGAGGACCCAATGGTCATAACTTCGCCTCAGTAAATAAAGATTATTATTATTAATTACCTTAAATAGTGTACAATAAAATAAGGTTGTCTAGTAACAAGTATATAGTTACTTTGTTTAAATAAAAAATATTTAGTATTTTAAAATAAAAACTTTTTTTGTGTTTCATGATTAAACGAAATAAATTCTTTTCCATAAAAATCATGTAAACAGATCTTTGGAATTATTTAATTGATCCTCACCAAAAATTAGGTAAATAATGTATAAGCTGTTTTAACATGAAGTGACTTAAAAATATATGTAGGCCTATAATATAAGGGAATTTATTATAAGTTAAAATGTAAAAGGCTGTATTGAGTTTAGGCTCAATTCATTATTAATCACTTTATTATCAGTGTTTAAATATTTAGGAGAACATTATTTCAGTCTTAACTCTTGGATCCTTGCCAAGCACACTGAATCCATCTTGTTAACTCCCCCCCCCCCCCCCTACCACCACCCGGCCTTTACGACCTTCTCTAGGTACGCCTATTACTCTATAAAACTTTCCACAATAAAGTTATTTAAACAATAATAATACCAGATGTATGGTCACACACACACAAACACATGTTACTAGGAGCTAGACAGAGAGACCGCCAAAAGCGATCGATCGAGGTGCATAACTGTGGAAGGGGGAAGGTTGTGATACTCCAGTA